>JAOTBA010000009.1:21269427-21283175 GCA_025629845.1 Erythroxylum squamatum
TGCCGAGTTATGATATGAAGAAACAAAAATACATCGTTATTGCTTGTTGTGTTATACACAACTATATTAGAATGTATAGACAAAGCGATGAATTATTTGAAAGTTGCGTTGAAAGTAAAAAACAAATTAGGGAAAGTGAAAATGAAGATGCAAGTTCTCAAGTAGAGTATAATATCACTCCATTACAACTTCGAGGTATGTCTTGGAAGTGAGATGAAATTGCCAGACAAATGTGAAGTGATTATATTATTCTTTTTGTAAATGATATTACTATTATATTTTCAAGAATTATAATATGATGGGCATATATTTATTGATTAAAATGACTTAATATAATTTCCAATTTATGTAATTTTATTATATATAATTAATGTGTAATTTTTTAATAATATTTGATTTGCATATATTTTAATTTTAGCTATAATGATAATTAATTAATTTTAAAAAATAATGTATTATATTATAATTATTATACATAAGAATATCATTATAAAAAAATAAAAACAGGGTGATAAAATTAAACACGTTTTTGTTTTTAATTTTTTATTACAAATTTCAATCAAACAGATTTTTGTTTTCAGTTTTTGTATTATAAATCTTAACTAAATAAGTTTTTACTTTTTAAAAAAAATAAAAACAGAAAATAAAAACCAGAAACAAAAAAACTAAAAACTAATAACAGAGAAACAAAAGCGAAAGCAAGCGATCCTTATAAGTTTTGAATTAAGAGAGAGAGAGAGAGAGAGAAAGGGGCAAATCCGTCGTGGCCATTGCACTGCACGTGGACGTATGTGGAAGACCATGCGTTGGTCCGATCCTGCTGTCTACACGCGTACTTCCTGCATGAGTTCCAAGTGTTTCACGAACCAACCACCTAAACCCAATATGTTAAAAGACAATTGTACATTTGTACTACCTGCAAACAAAAGATAAAACTACTGTATGTACTATGCACTGCTGGCGTTTAAAAGTCGCACCAACATTGGGTAGCCGGTGGTCTAACGAATCAACCTTACCACATATCTTAAATGCTTTTCACGTTGCAATCGATAAGAAAACGGTGGAAAGTGTGAAGAGCAATCAATCACATAGCCCATTGTTTAGTGAGAATTCAATAGACAAACTTCTACACCATCAAACAAACACCAACTTAAGACTCATACGCCCATCATTGCCCACAGATCACTAAAATCAAATTTAATTAACTTAAAATTTGTAAATATTAAGTTAATTAATTTATTTAAAGCATATAATTTATACATTTGTTATGTTTTTATCATTTTGTTCATAAAAATATCTAATAAATTTTTGAATTTTTTTTAAAGAATAAGTGATGTTTTATTTTACCTTTTAAAACCCATTATTAGTTTTTGAATTGTGGGATAGATGAAATCTTATATATAATTTTTATGAATAATAATTATAAAATTCTATCTTATATTGAAGATCGTGAGTTCAAATTTTTTACATATTGATTTTTTAAAATTCTTTAAAAGTTCACCAGTATTTAATACAAAATACCATTATTTTAAAAAATAAGAAATTAAACTGATAAGACAAGAAGTTTAAAGTTTAAAAAGTTATTGAATAACTTAAAGAATTTAAAATAAAATTAAAAGATTAATTATCAAAAAATTTGAAATTTAATTAAAAAAGAGATGTTTAAATAAAAATTTATTTATTTATTTTAATTTATAAGAAAATATTATTTTAAAAAATAAAGTGATCAAATTTTAACTTAAAAGTTAAAAATTAAAAATTAAAACATTCGAAGTATTTATAATTAAATAAAGGGTTGAATTTTTTAATCTTGCAAAATATATTTTCTGCTAAAGTTTATTAAAAATCAATTAGACCAAGTTACGATATATTATACTCTCTCCTATTTAAAATAAGTGTCGTTTTAGAAGGATTTTAATTAGTCAAAATAAGAATCGTTTGTGAATTTTTATGCATATTTATGATTTTATTTCTTAAATTATCCTTTAATTTCTCTTAAATCTTAATTACACAGGTTATACAGATTATATTTTCAAGACACTTTAACATGTAATTAATAAGGATATATAAGATATTTTATTAATTTTTTTAATAAGTGTGTATTCCTTTAAACCGACATTTACTTTAAATAAGAAGGAGTATTATTTTCATAATTTATTAGACAGGATTTTAAGTGATTGCGTTCTAAAGCGTAAAATTATAAGCTTTGTCTTAAAAAAAACATTTCTCATGGGACGAACGAGAAGTAAGGTTGTTGGATTGGGACTTGTTGTTGTCCTACGTGGCCCTGTCACTCTTTCTCCCTCGCTCTCAAAGGATAGCCGGTCTTATCCAGATGGGCCCCACTCGCTGTTTGGCCTTCTCTCATGGTCTCCACGTGTAATCATTCACGGCTAATCCTTTTACTTTTTTAATTAATTAAGATTAAGGAAAAACAAATCGGTCTCAAAGCTCAATACTCTCTTGCGAAAGTAACGGGCCACGTTGAGCGGTGGTTATAAACGGCGTCGTGTTGCCACATTATCCGCGTTTCTTCTGATATTTCTCTAAAAGCGACACCAGAGAATTGTAACTGAAGAACAAAGCCGGACAACTGGCAAAGTCTCACTGATTCATTTCTTTTTCGTCACAAATTCAAAGGAAATCTACTCTTTCATTCTCTTCCCTTCTCTTCTTTCTTTTCTTTTCCTTTTCTGTTTTGGGTTTTGGCCGGTTAATCCAGTTCAATCCACACCCTCTTCAGTTTTGGTCTGTTCTTTCTCTTTTGTTATCTGTTTTTTCCTCGTAAGTTCTAATCCAAACCGTGTAATCTTTGGTTTGTGCTTATCTTTATCTGTACGATGCAACTTTCTGGGTGGTTGGTTAAGTTGGCAATAGAGAATTTTTATTTTCTTGCCGTGATTGTTTCTATACCTTTGTCTTATGATTTGAGTTTGGTTGTGAGGTCAACTTTGCTAAGAATGTTTTAGCTTCAAGTTCTGTTTTCGCTCTTTTACTCGTAGTGGAATTCTAGAGATCATACTGGGTTCTGAGAATGATAGCTTATCTTGGTCTTTTGTTCAACGGTTAACTCAAGTGAAGTCCTGATTCAAAGCTAAAGATCACTTTTTTATAAATACCATTTTGCTTAGAATAAAATTTTCTGGATTCTATGCCCTTTGGGATTAGGATTTACTAATGTGATGGATATTTTGCTGCATTTGAAGCTATAGAAAGCTCTTTATTTTGTCCAAATCGTATGTAAGTTAAATATGTTCACTCCTTTGAGGAGGAGGAGGAGGAGGAACAAGCTTTGGTTCTTTTGTCTGGTGTTGTTCCTCTGTGAGTGGTAGTAACTGCTTTTTGTGTGGTGCAGATGAATGGAATAAAGAAAGGCTATGGCGGCAGCAGAAGCAAGGGCAGTTTGGCAGAGGACAGCTAATCGGTGTTTTGTCCAAGAGGATGCTAAACGAGCTCCTAAATTAGCTTGCTGCCAGTCATCGTCTTCATCATCTAACCTGGTTGAAGGAGTGCCCACAGGTGTTGGTGACGTGCTCGATAACCCTTCTTCGGGCTTCATGCCTCTTAACAGGAATCCCTCATATTCTAATCTGTCTCCTGACACAAGATGGTGGCTTCAGTTGCAACCTTGTTATGGGTACCGGAAAGGATTGACTTATGAGCAGCTAAATTCCCTAGAGGCGGAGATGGAGAAGTTGAGAGCTGGGATTGTAAAATCGCCCTCGAGGGTTAGTGAGGTTTGCTCACAAGATACTGGAGACAACAAATGCAGTGATTGCCCCAAGTATAGTGAGCCTGCTCACTGTAAGATCTATGCAGATTATACGGGGAAGGATCTTGAAGTTAAGCAGCAAGCAGAAGAAGCTTCATATGATCAGGATGCACAACATTTTGTTGACCTAAAAGACACGAGGAAGAACTCCAAAGTGATTGAGATGGATAATGAATGTCCCAAATCTCAAAAGAGTGATGACTACTGCTTGGATCCAGAATCTCCTTGGATTGCTGGTGAAAAGAATGTTCCGTGGTGGCGAGCAACAGACAAATATAACTTGCCCACATTGGTTGCACAAAAATCGTTTGATTATATTGAGAATTGTGATCTCCCTCCTCCTCAAAAGATGAACATCAAGAGATATCGATGTGCTTGTCGTGGATCTTCTGATCGTCATGAGCTGTTGACGCCGTCTTTGGATTGGAAGGCTCATGGTCGTTGTACTCCCAGTTCTGTTATCCATGTAAAGGGCTGTCCTAATTCTGAAGGCATTTCTGGAAGACATAGGACCTCGGCAGAAAACTCACTGAGTGGTTCGGACAGATCATTAAGGTATATGCTAGATTATAACTTCTGTTGGATTCTTATTCTCAAATGATGTAGATCAGTTTTCTACAGCCATGAGCATTTTGAACTAATACACTTAAGATTTAATGCTTTACATTAGAAGGTTTCCTGGTTGGTTGCCAATGCTGCAGATTAGTTTACTGCTAAGCTAATAGAATTTATTATAACCCGATCTGCTAACCTTGGTGACAACCCAGTGGAGGGAACTTTCATGAGAAATCAAACTAGAAATGGATATGGATTTCCGATTCCCATTCCTAAGAATCTAATAAGGTAAACCTTCAAACTACCCAAGGGGAGTTTGATGCTCCTTTCCTGAAAGAGTCGGTGGCCGGCATAGCTTTCTTCTTGACTTCGAATTCAAAATGCACTCTCGCTGCCAGAAGATTGGAATAAACAATTTGCCTACTTCTATAATAAATCCGTGTCTGCATATTGTTTTGTATATGCACGTCTTTTTTGGTTCCTGTTTGGCTGTTGATGTTGCAGAACTTAGATTAGTTTTCATTAGACTTGTATATAGGATACATCTGCCTGTGCTTCTATTATTATTTGCACATCTACTTCGTTAAAAGTTCCTAATTTGTGGGAACCTGCAATCCTTAAGTACAGTTATACTGCAACACAAAAGGATACCACAGGAACTGGGCAAGCTTCTGAAAGTGATTCCTGCAAGGCTCAGCTGCTGGAAGCACTTTGTCATTCTCAAACTCGTGCAAGGGAAGCCGAGAAGGCAGCAAAGCAAGTATGTGCTGAGAAGGAACATCTCATTAACCTCTTCTTCAAACAAGCCTCACAACTATTTGCCTATAAACAGTGGTTCCAACTGCTGCAGCTTGAAAGGCTTTACCATTCAAGCAAGGATAATACTGATCGGCCGATGTCAACTCTCTTCCCTTTAGCTCTCCCTTGGATACCTCCGAAGGGCAGGAAACTTCAGAAGAACTGGCAGAAGTCTGCACGAGGTAAAAGAAGCAAGCGAAAGCGAGGAAAACATGTCAGCACGTATATTGTTGCATTTGCATTAGGTTTGGGTCTTGTTGGTGCTGGATTGCTATTGGGATGGACAGTAGGATGGATGTTGCCCTTTTAGAGTCTTGATAAATTCCTGCTACTTGTCAGGAATTCATTTATCTGGGTATGAATGAATATCTCCATGTGTAGGTTTTTTGTTATTGGTTTCTATAAATTAGATATGTTCTTTAGATTATGTTTCCATGTGATCAGTCTATCTTTGGTTTGTGTACAGATTGGTGGGATGAGGGGCCGTCACTACTCTTTCTTTGATCTCTCGTATATGATTAAAGCATTTATGCCACTCTTCTTAACATTACACTTTTCATTCATTTTGTCCAAAAATATATGGTATTGAAAATGGACAATTTGCAAGTTATGAATATATATGGAAATGGACAATTTGCAAGTTGTGCTTCTCATTTGGGTTCTATGTCGTTTCATCTTTTGAAACTATTGTTTTAACTTAGTTGTATTATGGGTCAATCATACTTCAATCATGTTTCATGCTTTAGCCATGTTTCATGCTTTTCATAGTTATGTTTAAGCATGTTGGATGGGACAAGACAGGAAGAGTACTCTTTTGTTATTCCCATTTTTCATTGTCTTAAATTCCACAAATTTTCAATTAATTAAGATGATAAAAGAAATTTAACGGTTTGATCGGTCTAATTATAAAAAAATTTAAACTCATTAATATTTCAGTTCAATTTTTAATTTTTTAGTTTTATTTATTTTTATAATTCTTGTTAAAATATAATTAATTTATTAATTAAATAGTTAATTTATATTAATTAATACATTTTTAGAATTTAAAATAAATCAAATAATGTTCATTTAAGAATTTTTAATTTAAATTTAAATTTTTTAATAGATAAAATAATATTTTTAGTTATATTTTTATTTTTTTAAATTTTTATTTAGATTCGTTATATGTTTATTTTAAATGAAATTTTAGTATTCTCGAGCTTTTAGAAATTGAAGTAAGATCTTCTAAAATTATTCAAAAACTGAAACTTTAAATAATAATCTACTCAAGCAAAGATTAATTTATTCAATTAGAATACCATTAAGAAATTGTTTTGAACTTTTCAACTTAAAAATTAAATGACAATTTGTACTAAATAATAAGGATTTGTTACACTCTTTTAATTCTTTTCACTGAACGAAGTCATGAAAAATAAATCTGAATTTTAACTTAAAAATAAAAAAATGTTGTAGTTTAAGAAAATTTAAAATTTAATTATAAACTCAAAATATCTTGAGATAATTGAGCATGTCATGACGTTGGTAGGATCTCATCAGAAGTCAATCCCGAACTTGATAGATCATTCCTTTTTCTGTTGATATATAAAATATGGGATTTCATTAAGTGGATTCTTAAAAAATCACGAATTAAACCATTTGTACTTACTTCAACAAACGAAGGGTGAGCCTCTTCGACCGAAAAACCTTTTTTGTCTTGATCTCAAATCAACACTACGTAAGTTCGAACTAATTAAATACTTGTGTCCGAAATTTTCCGAATTAGTTTACCATTTATACAAAGAATATAATTGACAACTCGAAGTTTCAAATGATCCTTTTCCTAAAGAACCTAGGTGTAAGACTTTTTTTCAATATTTTAAAAACTGAACCGAAAAATAAACTGATAAGAAAAGATATTTAAAGTTTAAAAAATCAATCGATATTAGATTGTTATAAAACGATTGAAATTTTTTTTCCTAATAACTTGTTGTCTGATTAAAAAAATAGATTGTTAAATAAAATCTTTTTGATTTATTTTAGTTTATAAAAATTTATTAATTTACTAAAATTGACCGGTTAATCAATAAATTGATCAATTTTTAACAAGTGTTACTAAAGTAAATCGAACTGAAAATTTGAAAACCGAACAAAAAATTAAAATGGTTCAAAATTTTTATGGTTGATCACGTAAAACCTATTGGATTTTCATTGTTTTTTACGTTTCTATTGTTATTATCTTAAGGAATCTTTAAGGATTCAATTTATATTTCAAAATGAACATTACATGTATTGTAAAACCCACATGTTGTAACCCGACCCGTTAGATCTTGGGTCGAGAAAGCTCGAGCTTCTTTAGGCATAGTCCAAGAAGGCGTTGTGTTTATCTCGGCATTGGTCATCATCAATCAACTCGGGTGTTTCGGAGACGAAGCAAGAAAAATGGCGGTGATGGAGAAGCTCAAGATGTTTATAGTCCAAGAGCCTGTCGTTGCAGCTTCTTGTTTCATAGCTGGCTATGGTACGCTTTCTCTTTTTCCTCTTAAATACTGTTGATTTGTTGGGTGTCGTGTTTTTATGAGAATCAAAATTGGTGCATTTTTATTGTTTGGCTCGAAACTTTACATGGAAGCTATTCTGTTTTAGGTTTCTGTCATGGAATGATCTAATTGTTGAATTTAGACAAGTTCACCTGTGAATAGGTTAGGAGAAGACTTGAAATTAGGGTTTTCTTTTAATTCCTGCAACTATGATGAGTGTTTTATTACTCGTTGAAGCATTTTTGGCTGAGAAGCCAAAATTTGTTTACCGAAAGAACATAATGATTCCCGTCATATTACCTGAGATCTTGAGGTCTGGTGATGTAGATGTATCTGGTTGTACTTGTCCTTAACGAGATGAATTTCACTGTGGAGCTATTAAACTTAACCGAGGAGCTAGTTTTAATGGAGCTATAACTATAAGCTGTAGGTTGATGCATAATGGGCTTTTGGGAGCATGAGATGTTTGCGCTTGTGCTATTTTTTGTGTGGTTTCACAGGTTGCAGATGGCTATGGATCAGATGGACATTGAACCTTAAGTTATTACTAGTTATTATCTGCATCACATGGATACGAAGTTATAAGTCTCTTACCATTTATTAATATAGCATTCTTGTGAAATTTCAGGTCTTTTCCTTACTGCTGTTGTAAGGCCAATATTGGACTCTCTTGAATCAAGCAAGCAAGTCCCGCAGCCTGTACTGAGTGATGTGAGTACCTCCTCCTTACGGTTGTTAACTTGGAACTGAATGTTGATTGTCATCACACTCAAATATACTTTCATCACCCATGGATTATGATAATAGCTACCCTCTAGAAAATGGATGATTATGCTTGTGTTAAGAGTCTTAGTTTTCTAGAGCACCCTTGGGGTTGATGTGATATTTGTGCTACACATTTCTGCAATTGCTTCACTTGCTTTTTTGGCCTAGTATTCCTTTTTGTTTCTTATCTGGCCTTGGAACTCTGAGTTTAATTTCTAAATAATGGCGCCATCACTTCTGAAATAGGTTCCGTAAACTAGTTTGCCTGTAGTGTTTAGCTTTGTACTAGTTTGTCGTTAGGTATTTGATGACTTTATGTAGATGGAACATAAACACTTCTGATGACTTCCATGCTTGAAACATGAAAGAAGGGGGTAAAATCTGGTTTGAGTATGACCTTATGATGTGCACATTCATGTGCTGTGTCTGAGAATATAGTGGCGCTGCCTAATCCGTTCTAACCATTTTGCAGGTGGTTGCAGGAGTGAGGGGTAAAAAGCAGTGATGAATTGGTTTGATCAATTGGCAAGCAAAAGTTCAAACATCTCCCACCTTTGTTTACTAATCATATTTCCCCAGTTCAGATGAGCAGCATGAAATAATCTTTTATCTTTATCAGTTGTTTGAACGCACAGATTTCTAATGCAGAGACTGAAATATCTTGGTGTAACTTTCTGAACAGAAGTGCTAAATGATTTCAAAGAGATATACTTTGATGAAAGAAAACTGCTTTCATCCATTTATCACATGAACTCTGCATATTTAATGATTAGTGTTCTATTTTTGGTTGCTCTAACGTTGGAAGTCCCGTTATTTGTCTACTTTGTTCCTTAACATCTGGTACTGTTTGAACCGAGGCTTATAGCCTGTAGAAGTGGAAGTAGTGCGTTAATCTAACAGGTGTTGTATGGAAGTTGGCAAAAAGAACAGCTTAGCCCTTTTATACTAAAATTTAAGTTGGACTCTTAACGAATTAGTTTAAACTCTTTAACTTGTGGAAAACGTTCAAAATATAAACCCTAACGGTTAGAAAACGTTCAAAATAGCCTCTAAATTCAGTGCATAATTTTGTTATATTAAACATTTTATAAATGCTAAAATTTATTTTAAACGCTTTAAAATATTAAGGTTTAATTCATATTTCAGTATAAATGTTAAGATCTAAGTTACTCTTTTTGGCCATGAAAGTTTGCACCAACCGATGTAACACTAAAAACACTTGCTGGTTGCAGAACGTCCTTGTAAGTTTAATAAAAGCTCAATATATCGCGGCTGATGTGTTCTGTTCCTTACCATACATATACATTTATGATGCTTCCACATGTAATGAAGCAGAGCTAAGTGCATAGACTGATGGTACATCAGTCTTGATAAAGACACGTAAACATGCTATGATCTAGGAGAAACAAGATCCAGTCATTCTTCGCATAAAACTGAACGTGGTAGGAAAAAGCTTGCATCAAACAGTCATCATGGAAACAGCGCCCGATTAGGAGTAGGCAGGAGACCAAAGCTGGCAATGATGTGATATGCCACGATTACATGTCATTTTCTGAAATACATAATCATTATCGAACAAGTAAGTAAACGGACCATATGGTGCTGTACTGCTGTACCTCTCTTGCAAAGAAAAGTCACATTACGAAACCATCCTTCTTTGCTTTCCTACCCTTCTTCCATGGCACCACCTGTTTCAACCCCTCATAAATAGTAGCCTGCAGAAGTGTCAAACACAATTGAGCAACTGTTGTTTAATATTGACCAGAAACAATTTCAGGATACGGAAATTTTGGCCTTAGTTTGTTCCTGCTCTTACTCTACGGCGTTGTATTGTATCTACTTGTACATTTATCTTCGCAGGGTTAATGGTTTGAATGATCAAAACTTGAACAAACCTGTCAAAACCATTTAACAGACAAGTTTTGGTTCTGAGTTTGTACAGTTAAGGACGTCTTTAAGGAGTATCTGATCATAGCCTTTGGTTCTCACTCACAAGAACGGAAAAAGAATCTGTAAACAAAAATCTTCTTGGATCTCTTCTAATGAATTAGATTGTTGGATCTTTCCCTATCTGATTAGAATAATACTGTTAGCATTTACTACAGGACATGACTTGCAAGGTTATCTCCTTCGTCCCAAGAATCACACATTTCATGATGAAGCAATTGAAAACGTGAACTATAAAGGAAGAAACGAGTTTCACTTAGAAAAGAATTGAAGACATGAGAACTAACCCAGAAGGGAGGCTTGGCATGAGAAACAGCAGAAAAGCTTCCAGGCCTTTTAGTCTTGGTAAACTTTAACAATTTGCTGCTATTATTATCTTCTTCTTCATTGTCAGCTTCTCTGTCGAACAAAGACGGAAAAACGTGGCTACTTCCACCAACAACCTCTCTTTTACCCTTGAAAGCCCTCGTGCCCCAACGCCAAGAACCGAACACACCTTTCTTGTTAAAGACCGTGGCACCAAGTTGAGACCTTTGAGGACTACTGCAACTCCCGCGAAACGATCCATGACGTTCCCTTCTGATAATTCTGAAAGAAAATGATTGGAACCTTGATGATCTGCCCATGTAAGGACCCTCGAGCACAGTAATTGGTGAGTGCTGTTTAGCTATATAAGCATCCAACAGAAGTCTGGGAGGTGGCTCAAGGCATTTTGGACTTGAGTCAACGGTGTTTGATGGGGTTGTGCAGTGCCTTGGCTTGCCAGGTTCTTCTTCCCAGCGAAATGGGACAGAGGCTGAGGTGTAGAGTGGTGGGGATAGTGTACCTGACCTCTCTGGTGATTGTACCTGTCCATGAGAGAGTTGACTCGAGAGTAGAGGTAATCTTGGCGTAGACCATGGCTCTGTTTTTGCTTCAGATCCCATATCTTAAGCTCTGTCCCTCAAATGAGCTTTGGATGGGTATGGAGTGTTTCCTGTGGTTAAATATTGCGACTTTGCACTTGCAGACACTGTGCAACAGAGGAAAAGAGAGGCCTTTCCTGTCATTAGCAGTCTCATATAATGCCAACACCTTTTTTTCTAATCATGTCTAAATTACTATTAATTTAATTAATTTAAAGCATCAATTAATACCCAAATCTTCTTTATTTTAAATATAATTTAATTAAAACAACTCTTCTGCAGAAAACCAAACATGCTTATTTTAAATTGGAAAGCAAAAGAAAACAAGATGACAAAAGCACCAAAAAGCACTGAGAAGACTCTGATTTTGGAATCAGTATACGCTTTAGTAAAAGCATGTGATGCCTTTTTCATCCTGCGGAGGCAAGCATATTCAAACAAATACTTGAATCACCTTCTAACTTCTTAGAATCCAGTGTTTCAGACCTCCCAACCTTATCCAAACTTCAGCTTTTGACTCCGATCAAGAATGGAGTTCCTTGTACTGATAAACACGTTAACCTCCTCAAAATTCAAAAGGCAAAGTCTTCAGGGACGGACCACTACCTAGTCTTGTCGAAACTCAGCCTTTTATTTACATTAATCCTATATAAATAAATAATTGAGATTCAAGAGAACAGGATAAAGAATAGAGGATCCTGCCATAAAGTCTTCGTCCTCTGCAGGAAAAGTAAAATTAGTGCGGAGTCAAGTCTATTTAATTAAAATTTAAATTAAATCCAAATTTAACTATTCTCCAAAAGGACGAGTATGCACCAGAACTGTAGAATATGTATTTTATAAGACCGTTTTGGCTTACAGTAAGCATTTTCTTCACCTTCCGTCATAAGATAGAGACAAGTAAACAGAGAAGGTGGCACATCATATTAGTTATGCAACTTTCTTCATTAAAGAAACGTGAAAACAAGTCGTGTTAGGAAAAGGAAAGGTTAGATGTCACTTTTTCCTTGCCACGACAAATCGTTTAACAACCAAAATTGTAGAATTATTTAGGAAAATCGTAATAGAGAATTCATGATAATATTTATATAATAACTCCATAATTATATTTTAAAAAAATTATTTAATGAAACAATATTTTAAAATTAAAGATAGTAAAAAGTTAAATTTAAATTCAATTCAATTTATTCAAAGCTAAAATAAATTTGAATTTTATAATTTTTTATTATTCAATTATAAGAAATTGTATTGAATTGATTTGATACAAACGAGGGCAAAAGTGTATTTGAAATCTCAACGTTTACAATAAAACATAACTTGAATTTTAACGATATGAAGAGTTTAAATTAAACTTTAATGTTTTCAAAATATTCAAAATAAACCTCAGATGAATGAAAATTTTAATGAGATTAACTCTTAAATGTTACGTCAATACTGAAATGTCATTATTTATATATATTTTTAAATAAATAATGAACTCCACTGTCACATAATTACTTTTCATATTAGCTATAAAGTGAGTCACGTTGTCACGTAATAGTGAAATCCACCGTTATAGAATTTTGGCAATAAACAAAAACTTGTCACGTAATAGTGAGATTCACTTCTATATATTTCTGATGATAGATCTCACTTCTCATATGATAATGGGCTTTTTTTGTTAAAAAAATAAAAAATAATGTCATGTTGTTGGAGAAACCCGGGATCATGCATCACATGCATGGCAAGACAGTGGAAATGTCGAAATCAAAATTCCAACTCCCAGGATGTCCCTATAAACCCAGAATCCATGTACATGTATAAACAGAATGTAAGAACATGAAATTAAAACATATGTACCTTGCAAATGCTCCTTCTTTCTTGAATCTTCTCTTTGTTTGGGTTGTAGCAAACATCAAACAGCTTCAACAGCTAGTAAAGAACATGCAAAGATGAAGAAATATAATGTGTAGGGAAGATTTAAGCACCAAACAAGATGGAAACATAAGTAGGATGCTCAATAGGAAGGATAGAAGAGAATTACATCACACGCAATAAACATCAAATAACCCTTGCTTGACATGCAAAGAAATTCTCCCTCTAGCTCCCTCTAAATGTCCATAACGTTTCTGAACTCCTTAGCTATTGATCTCAATGTTTAAGTGATGAGAAATCACTTATATATGTTGTTGGAATTAGTGGATTACGATCGTGACTTAGCTGGTCACAATCATGACTCCACCTTGGACATCCATGTAACAACTACCTCGTCCATTCTTTTTCAACATTTCTTACTACGATTTTATCGCGATATTATCTCAAAACATTCCCTTAATTTCTTAAGCGTGTGATCCTTTAGATTCCTGATTTTTGTCCACTTGAATCACTACAAGAAAACAAGGCATTCTGCGACGTTTTTTAAACGTCACAGAATGTCAAAAAACGTCGCAGAATGTATTCTGCGACGTTTTAAAAAACGTCACAAAAAACTTCGCAGAATGTGGTGTAGGC
>JAOTBA010000009.1:21283275-21315360 GCA_025629845.1 Erythroxylum squamatum
TTTTGCGTAAAGGAAGAGAATAATTGGGGAAAACGAAAAAGGCTAGCTACTTTAGGAGAAAATGGGTTGGGTTATTAACTAGGGTCGATTTAAGTTTTCACCCAAGCCAACTGCGACGTTTTATCTAATAAAACGTCACAGTTTCTATTTTGTGACGTTTTATTAATAAAACGTCGCAAAAGATGCTACAAGTTTAAACTTTTTGTGACGTTTTTTAAACGTCGCAAAAAGTCTTTACAATCCGCGACGTTTTCTTAATAAAACGTCGCAGATTGTGTTATTTTCTTGTAGTGAATTATCTTTTAATCCGATCAATTCATGAAAGATTTTATGACGTCAATTTACTGGAAAGTAGGTTGATTGACATACAAACTATTTGATAGTAAATTATCTGACTTATAAACCTTTCCATAGGCAATTACCATGTAATTCATCCTTTCATCATTCTATACCCCACTTGGTTTGGACTATAGGCCACATGTCAATTCTTACTAAACTGACAACGTCACATTTAGTCCAAGTAATAGTAGTTCTCGTCTTGGGAATCTCATTACTCTTTATGTCATTGAAGACTTTCTTCATAACACATCTACTCTGACCAAAGATTCCTGAGTAATGACCCTGATAAAAGGTCGTTGGTATTATCTCCTTATATCAAGAGTGGTTAATCTTTTATTGGCTACCCAAATACTTTCGAATACTAATAGATGTACCCAATCACCACCCTATAAGCAACTGCGCTTAAGACAACAAAGAATGATGTCAAAGTACAAGATCAGTATCTAAGATATCCTTGAGTACCTCAAATATAAGGATATTCGCATCATTGCTATAATGAAATTAATCAATGATATTTTATAGATCATCCATATGATAATTTCATGACGAGTCATCCGATGTATTTACTACTCTTAGTAAGCATCCACATATTAACTGTAAACATCTCATGCTTACAGTTTATGAGATCCACTGCTTAATCAAATCAAAAAGTATAATATGTACTAGTCTATCAAAACTAACAATATCCTGTCTCATTAATACTATAATTAGGGATAATTTAGATACCAACATAATTGTACATGATAGAAATCTCATTATCATGAGCTTATCATGATTTCCTTCATGATATGATTTGTATTATAAACTTCATTAACTCGATTTAACATCGACAACAATTCATAAATATAAATGTTAAATTAATGAAAATTATCTTTCATTTTATTAATCAAAATAAAAATTGTCCAAAAATACTAAAAGTGATTACTATTATAGCACTACTATATCACACGTCGATGTAATATGTAAAGTAGAAGCAAATTCAACTAACCCAAACCCTAAAGTTTCGACAACAACTATAGAAGGTGTCAAGTCATGCAAAAACTCCGTGTGGATAACATGTCGAACGCTTTTTTCTCGGCTACGAAGTGCTCTTTCTCTGAGTTTTGAGTGCTTTAGGCCCACAGCTTAAGGCGATCTAATCTAACACGAGATGATGAGCAAGCTTAGCTGATTAGTTCTTCTTGTCAGTGGGAAAGATGTGAATGGAAATTATGATAAACCAGCTGGAAAACTTTCCCCACTAACTTCACTGAAGTCAAAAAGTAGAAACAAAGAAAAAGAAAAGCAAATGGAATCATTTTCAATGCTTATGAAATGTTCTATAAGGTCCTTATTTTCCCTTCGGTTTGATTTCTACCAAACATACTATAGGGTTAGGATCTTGCAATTTCCCATTTGTAAACTGAAACGTGTGGGAAAACAGTTGCCTACTATTGTTAAACAAATGCCTTGTGGACCAAATCTACAGAGTCTAGAAGTGCTTTGCAACATTATTAGGTTTTGGTGTGGGCATCCATGCAAATCATGCATTACTCAAAAAGATCCACCATAACGTGTCCAAACGAAGTGATATAAATATATATATATATGCAGAAATGGTGAATTTGTCTTGTTTGTGTCTGATTAACAACACAATTTCGTGTTTTTCTTGGAGTTGTTGGGTTGCAGAATTCATATAAAAAAGAGAGTAAAGCTGAGGTGGGTCTACCATATATCACTTAGATTCAGATATCATTTGGTTTTTGTCCTGTTCCAATCCTGTCCTGACAAGGTCTCCCTACTTACCAAGCCAGAAGACGATGATGAGGTTGCAGAAGCCGACGAGAAGAAAAAGGAACAATTAAAGAGCATTGAAAGCAAGTTTCATTATTTGTGGATTCTTTCTAGTTTAACTTTTTTTAAAAAAATTTATATAATTCTAAGTTTTTGTTTAATTGGACTTATACGAGTAGAGTTTTTTCCGCAGATTTTTTCAAAGAAAAACTTTTTAAGAAGTTAGTTGACTGTTTGACTGTTATTTAAAAATAATTTTTTTAAAGAGCTTCATACGGTCTACTATTTGGCAACATAAAAATAAAATGTATTGTTCATTTTAGCTATATTTTATTTTGTAATAAAATTTATTTATGCATATAAATATTATTTTAAGTATATTAAACAATATGTAAAGCACAATATATTAATTATTATATAATTTTAAACTATATAAAACATAAATGAAAATATATCTAACCAAATCTTTTATAGAGTTTATAACATAAGTAAACTAATATCAAAAATAAATATTAAAACATATAAAAAGCCAAATAATATTATATAAATCCCAAAACAAATATCCAAGTTGAGTAAATAGTTAAATACATAATAAATGAGAAGATGAGTTTGTGAGTATTGTGATAATTATGTGTAACACATAAGGACAAAATGGACTAAAAAATAGGCTCATTAATTGATATGGGAAAACGCTTTTTTGAAAAGCTCCAAAATTGAGTTTCTTAAAAAGTTATATTTTTGCTGTAAAAAAGTCATATCTATTAAAGAAATATTTTTTTATTTTACAGTCAAACATTCATTTTTATTTAAAACGATTTTTGTGGTAGAAAAAAGTGCTTATTGGTCTCCCAAAAGCTAATCCAAACGGACGCTAAGGTTATTTTTTAATTTATAATTTTAAAATAGTATTAAATTAAAATTAATAATTATAAAAAATATTAAAAATTAACAGACAAAGTTATGTGATTAGACGACCTACAAGCAACAGAGAAAAACCATTGACCTCTTGTTTCAGGCCCTTGGGCTCAGACCAGTAAGCATTAAGTTCCGACGATGAAGCCTTAGGTCGATGGACCGAAACTCTTAAAGAAACTTGTCATTTGAAATGATTTGGGCTTTTGTTATACAACTTGTTGACAGCAACCAACCCAAGGGTTCTTCTTGTTCGTCCCATAACTACTAAGACATGATCTTCAACCAAGTTGATGCAACGGACAATCTCGAATTACATTGAAATTTTCTAAAATTTCAATTTTACCTTTTATAATATTACTTATTTATTACATAATTTCTTCTATTATTTTATATTATATTTATTTATATTTTTAACCATTTATTCATATTGTCAAAATATTTTCGTATTGAAATTTGATAATTTTAAAAGGGTTAATCGGGAACAAAATTTCACTTAATTTTGTAACACTAGCTCGAATTTTAAAAGGTACGATAAAATTTACCAATTTTTGACAAAAAAAGTCCGACATTAAGTTCTTTGTTAAAAATATTAGACTTTTACTAGAATTTGGTGAGAATAAATATGATATTCATTGATTCATGCATGTTTTTATTACTTCCCATCATTTTTGACCCACTGCTCTTTAGTGTGAACGTAGGAAATATTGGTCGCACAACCAATTTTAGTCCTCTCTGAGCCACAGAAGAACCTGAAGCTGAAACTTGAAAACTGGTAGAAATGGTTCCCCGGATCTTTCCCCTGTCGTTGTCACCAAGATTTTGTTTTACTTCCACCTTTGCAAAGCTCTTCCTTGTCAACATTACCACATGAAACCATCTCCTACTTTTGGAAGATATAATCTCCATGAAAGCAACTCTTGCCTCTTCAGTTTAGAAAACCTACTTAAAAGCCAAAAGACACAACCGAGAACCAACCTCTCTCTTTCTTTATGCCAAGTCAATCTCTAAACCAGCCCCCCCTTTTTTTTCCACGCCTGCCCTATGCATATGGGAACTTGCCTCGAGGAACTTGGACCTAAAGCTCTTAACTTCAATTTGAATGCCAAATATTACAAAATACAGACCGGTAGTACTTAGAACAGAAAAAATCACCATCCAAAAGGAAAAAGTGGGTCTAGCACCTCTCTCTGTAAGCGTCCTTTCAGGCTCTGAATTTGGTCAGTTACAACTCTGCAGACTCGACACAGAGCCTGTAACATGTTGTAGGTATGGGACCATGAGCAAAAGCAATTATTATGGTGTGAAAAGTTTATGGACTGCACATTCTGGGGACCCATGAGAAGAGGATCCCAAGCCATTTTAATGGTCCCAAAGATAAAAAAAATTGTTGAGGGAGCTCAAGATAAGAAAAACCTGATGAAACCATCTTTTGCAGTTGCAGGAGCTCTCTGATGCAGAGGACAGGTATTGATGATGGTGAAAGCTAATGCTCACACCTTCCAAAAAAATAGACTAAATGACACGACACAAGCATTATATGTATCTTTTTACAAGTTGATTAAATTAAAAGTCCACACCAATCCACAATATACACAAATTCTATTTCTAATCCTAAGTTCCCCCCCTTTCTGTCCAATTCTGAGACAAGGTCTACGCTGCATAAACCTTGCACTACATGCCAATATGCTCTCCTTCAGAATTCTAGTCCCCATTACACCATCTTATAGTCCAAGCTCCCAAAAAACCCGAGCAAACTGAACTACCAAAAAGACCACTCCTCTCACCGCCCCACTAAGGAAAAGAAAATTAGAACATATAAAACAGGACTACAAGATCGTTTAGACGTCAGAGTTATGCTAAGAGTCTGAGCTTAATACAGTCCCTTCACCATCTAAGGATGATCTAGGAAGCTTGTTCTTTGTCCGCAGCTTCTTGACTTCCTCACTAGAACAAATGAGGATCTTCTTGGCCATCTTACAGAATTCCCTGCAAGTGAAAATATAAAAACATTTCGTGAACCAATACATGGAACCAAAGTGATTAATAATGTTAGAATACTGTCTGAGACTGAATTACTTACGACCATGGATCATCTCCCACTAACATCTGATCACCCTCGTCATCAGTAAAAACAACAGCCCAATTGTCACGAGTAGACAGCTCTCCCTTGATTTCGAACATTTTCTCCAACTCATTTCTAAGATCCCCATACCCCTTCAAGACGGTTAAATCAACAGCACGACCAACAGCTACACCTTGCATTTGCACCTGCATAAGACAATATGTTCCTGCCTTATCAGAAACTGATAATAAACCAGCTAACTATGAGGATACCAGGTAGTTGAACCGAATTCTTTTTTACCTTGGTACGAGTTCTTGTGGAACTGGTAGATTCCTGCTTGACGTGTATCTCCTTTGTTAATGTATCCAATACAGCTTGCTTATGCTCTTTTGAAAACTTCAAAGCCTCTAAAGTTTGAGGTCGGTCAGTATCAACTCCAGATGAAACAGATCCTTTAGTGCCGGTCAAATCAGTAATTGGACATACAGGTTCCTTGTCTGAAGGAGAGATACCAATAGGACTTTTTGTCAGATCAAATCCAAATAGCCGGTAATTCACAGTATTCTCATATTTCTTCCCTTTCTCCACATGATCGTGCATCAACCCACTGTTTTGCCTTGATGGTACTGGAGAGGCATAACCAGAGATAACAGATCGGTTTGTTATACTTTTGTGGTCCTCAGCTGAATTTGGAAAGAGGTTGAAAGATACATTGTGATTGATGTGAGGCGAAGAGCAGATACCCTCAGGACAGACCCTTGAGCTGCAGCTGCCATTGCCAACAATATTGCTATCAATTTCCTTCTGCCTCATTGACCACACACCTTGTCTTTCACTGTTTTGGGCATCAGTAGCACCAGATAATGGTGTTAAGTTGTGGGACTGAGTTGATCCCTGATACCAGAGAGCAGGAGCATCTGAACCGATACCAATTCATAAATTCTAGTCAGTCCAAAAAGTTCAAGAAGAATTAACCAGCAGGACTTTATTTATAAGAACAAGCTAAAAATTCCTTTACCAGTGGCTGGAATATCCACAGGGCGTGGCCTTTTGTTCTTTACAACTGATTGAGCCAAGTTTAAGGAAGTAGGAGCTGTAAATGACTCTATCTCCCACGGAGAAACTCTATCTGGCCTTGGAACTGTTGCTGGTTCATCCCACTGAATCTGGAAGGGACACAATAAAGGTAAATAAGCATAAAACACACAAAAATGTAGTAGTCAGCGCTCAGATGTCAGTTGCAAAATTGAAGCCAACCTTGAGCGACCGCCACTTAGAGCCAGACCACTGTGGAGAAATGTCTCCAACTCCAACAATAGTTCCCATGAATCTGATCAAACAGCTACTATGTCAAGTTAAAAGTTCAACCGAAAAATTCAATGTATCAAAGCAACAAGAAAAAACATGGAAGATATACCTCCTCTCAGGAGAATCTTCACCCTCAAATCTCATTTTGAACCGCATGCCAACACAAAACCCATTGTTGACAGCCTCAATATACTTGTTCAACCCAATAATAAACTGGCTTGTCCTAGAAATGAACATAAGATACACAAGAATTAAATGTTAAGCAATAAAGGCCAATTACAAAGAGCTAATGACATTATTGATCAAACCTCGGTTTGTAGTACACAACAAAAAGAGTCTGTGTAGTAACTGCGTGAGAGGCTGTAGCAAGCACTCCTAAATGCATGCTTTGACTGGATATGACAGATGATGGCATTGGACTTTGCTGGCGAGCAAGACGGCGTACCCCAACTCTCAGTTCCCCATTCTCACCCCTAGAAAACAAATAATAAGTTATGGACCTTTTAATTTGAGGGGGGGAACTAACAGATCAAAAAGCATTTGAATCATCCACCTCAGGAACACAAAAGCATCCCCTGCAACCAGCCTTTTGGAAGTGACAAATGTACTCCAGCCAGTAGTAAGCAAGTGCCTTCGTGGTTGACCTAATTATGAACCATAGGTATGACAAAGGTTCAAAAGTCATACTGCACATTCACCTCCTATGCTCGGTAAAATTATACGATGAAAACTCAGAATTTTACCTCTAAATATATGTTTAAATCGCCACTCATAACCATGAAGATCTTTTGCTGCCAATTCTTGAGTTGGGGTAGCTTGGTTCATGTCCTTATGGAAATAAAAAAGCTAGATTGTAAGAACTCCAGCCAGAGGCTCAAGTCGATGACAACCAGAGTAGAAAATATTACCAAAGGTGGCAAGCATTCAGTCGCATGCTTCCTCAGAACAGAGAACCCTCCATGGGTGCTTGTATCAGAAGCTGTTAAAATTTTGCAAAATGAGTGAACTGTTGGCTTCGGAGGATCAGGCAAGGATGGGTCTGGACTTGTCGGTTCAGTTTGCTGGAAAGATGAACTAAACCTCTTTAGCACATTATAACTAAGATCTCAATTCTATGATAGGTAAGATTTTATAAATGAATCATATTATGAAGTTTAACCAAAACATTAAAAAAGTTGACAGTTCAACTTGGATAGTTAGTTCCTTTCACTATAAACCAAACGCAAATTACTAATACATGAGCAACAACACTCAGAAATCCAAACAACCAAATTCACTTACATCTGCTTCTGGGTGCAAAGTGATCTGAGCATAAACCTCATCTGTCTCTTGTTCTGCCTGTAAATAAGTTCTCCTTTTAGAAAACAAAGAAAGGGATCACACAACAAGAATTCCCGAAACAAGTGAGGAGCTATACCAGCAGTCGAATGTTAACAACACGACAGAGGATCTTAGGAGGAAGATTAAACAGCGGTATTTGCTGATCCAATTCCTGGTTTGTTGATGCTTCTAACTGCGCGCATAAACCAATAACAATAAAACTTTGAAGAAACAGAACAAAAAACTGCAAATTGAACAAAAGGGATATCTCGAAATCAGAATCCCGTACTTGTTCCATGTGACCCTGAGGAAAGTAGAAAACTCGCTCTCCAGGCCTTGGGACATCCACCAACGGCCCTGCACAGGCCTTCCATAGTTCTGTATACAGATCATCACCACCTACAAGAGTACAAGGTGGCATGACTCAGACACTGTTTGGTTGCTGAGAAAACCCAAGTAAGAAAAGGGTAGAAACTGAAACTCTCAAGCCATAGATTTAGCGGTTTAAGCTTAGAAACTTTAGCTAAAAAAGCCCCAAATGCAAATAGTCAACTAAATACGAGAAAATATCTAAACATCTTCTCTACCGGTGGCCAACATTTTCACTTTAAAATTGTCCAACCGTAAGTTCCATTCTGCTGTGTTTTTTTTTTCTTTCACAAGTGAACAAAGTATGAAGACGTTTACTTTTCTTCAAATTCTTAGCCACAACCACAGATTTTCGCATTAAAGACTAAATCTTTCTCACATCCTCACCTCTTTCCAGTCGAGAATACGAAGACTCCCTTTGAATACCGTCAAGATGAGCCATCAAAACAATCGCAAAAGCCAAGTTCTATCAGAAACAGAGAAGAAGAAGAAGAAGAAGAAGAAGCCGGTAAAGAGAAAGTGAAAAGGAAAAGGCAAGCCCGTTTAATGAGGCAGAAAGAGAAGTCAATAATGATAAACGACGGTTATGTAAGGTATTGATTTCATTTCATGATGGGGGAAACAACAATAACATCAACAATGGAGTGTTTTTATCTGCTTCCTCGTCTCTCTGTTTCGGTTACAAAACCGCTTCTTCTGCTTTTAGTTTTCTCAGTCGCACAAAAACAGCTGTTTTTCTTGACAACACCTTTTCAGAGAGTGTTGTTGTTGGTCTTCTCGTACTCCTCTTCCTTCTCTCGTTGGTTGTTTGTTGGCTGTTCTGCCGAGATTTGTGTCCGAAAGACCCAGAATTCACGTTACCTATATTAACCAAACCCCTAAAACTGCTTTTTCCCACAACGCCTATTTGTATAGAAATCCTTTCCTCTCCCCCCCTCTCTCTCTCTCTCTCTCTCTCTGTAGTCACTCACTTCTGTACTCTGTTCTTCACTCTGTCTCTCTACTCAGTAGTCCTTTTCTGGTTCTCAGTCCTTTTGTGCTGTGAAATTGTCTCCGAATTTTTACCATGAAAAACTAAGCACTCACTGTTCACTTAGAGCATCACAAAACCAAACCAAGACCCACAATTTCATGGTCCCATGTCTCCCATTTTCAATTTTTATAAATGCAAAATAAAAAAGGCTATGACGGAGAAGAAGAAGTAAACCAATTAGCGTAATACTGTCAATAATCTTGATTAATTAACTATTCTTCTAATTAACTAATCCTAGTTGGTATTTATTATTCACCCTAACTTGGAGTATAACAAAGCTTTTTGTACACTTTTTCAGTGACCAACTAAACTAATCATATGTGTTTGACAAATAGTTTATCAGCTGTTTTTTAGTTTTTTATAATTAAAAATTATATTTTGGCTATCTTAAAAAATTATTGATGTGCTTAATAAATAACTTATTGGTTAGCTTATTTAACTCTAATAAGTTGATTTCTAAAAATTTTATAAAAAATGCTTTTGGAGTTAGCTGTTTGCTTAATGACAATGTTAACTCCATTTTACTCTCTACTTTTGCTCCGTGTGTTTTTAAAATTGGCTTTTTTTCGAACTGAAATTTGGATGAATATAATAATAAAGTTAAATAAATTTTTTAATCTTTATTTAATTTTATAATAATAGTTTACATTTAAAAATATCATAATATTAAGTTTTTGAACATAAAAAATCACATCAAATTAATATTTTTAGTATATAACTAATATATATCATATCTGTGTCATACTATAATTATTGATATTTTAATTTATTAAATAATAAAATTTATATATATTATATAAAAAATACAAATATGATGTAGCTCGCTGCATCATTCATATTAATATAGAGAATTTAATATTGGATTATTATTATTATTATTAACTTAATTTTTGTAAAATTAAATATCTAAATTCTAAATTCTTATAAGAATATTCAACGAAACACTAAGAAATATAATATTCATGCCCATATAATTTTTTTTAAATCATACCCTCATAAGTCATTTTACACATCAACAGCTAATATTAAACAGTAAATTTTATCAAACATTTTTAATAAACAGATAATGTTATCCGCTGGTTAAATTAGATAATATAATCAACTATCAATTAACCGCTGATAGAATCAACTAACAACTAAAACAATCTGTTGTTTACCAAAAAGGGACTAAGTTAAAAATTATAACTTTCATACTCTTTTTATTTGGCTTTTCTCAACTTATTTCTCCACTTAGATGCATCATATATAGTTCGACGCCCTTAGAGGTAGTCAGAGTTAATGGAGTAGAGGGACACGAGGTCAAAACGTCATTTGTTCGATTCTTTCTATTTACATTTTCTTAATGAGCCTGTCGTACAGGACTTGTCTAGTACGGAGTACCCGATTGATACGATTTGTAGACTACTATGTCAATTCGAAAATTTATTTAATGCACGTCCAAAAGGTAACGATCGCAGGTTTCTCCGTTTCAAGAAATAAAAAGTATATAATTGGACCTTCTTTGCATAAAATTCACCAACACTGAAATAATATTTTTACTTACTTTAATTCTTCTTCTTTTTCCAATAAAAAGATTTATGGAGAATTCAAGAAAATGTTTTAAACCTTATTAATTTAAATTAACATTTTTAATTCTCAAATTCCATATTTCATTATGTGTGTTATTATTATTATTATTGTTATTGTTAGATTTTTTAATTATGTAAATTTCTATTTTTGGACAAAATATTCAATTAACTCTTAATAACAAAATAACACATTTTACTAAATTAAATGATTGCTTGAATTGAATACAATTTTAACAAATTTTAATTTTTTAATAATACATATTTAAAGTAAATTTGTTAAATTTTGAATGAAATTATACATATTATACTATTTTATTTTACTAAAAATATAGATATGATTTGAGGATATTTAGATTAATTAATTTCTACCGTATTTTATTAAATTTTATTTGTAAAAATTACGTCCCATAGGGTTAAAATATCCTAACGGGTGCTCCAACCCATGATTTGATGGGTGTGATTAACCAAATGCCCCCCCTTCCATAATCTCCGCGCATCAGTCCCACACTCTTTGGCTCATTCACCTAACCAAACCCAACCAGGTGAGTAAGGGGATCTCCGTACGACAGGGATCTCGAGCCGTCCGATTCTGATCGAGGCGGCTGGATGCAATCAAGTGATTACACGTCACATCAATAAATACGCTGGTTCTTGTGCTCAACAGACCAAACAGTATCTGGACCACCGTTACCGTTTACTCGATTCGTGTTCTGATGCTTTGGCTCCGTTACCCCCTTAACGTCTTGCCGTCTCTTTCTTTGTCTGGATCGTGGCAGGCAAAAACGCGTTGGGTTTTTTTTTTTAAACTCTAAAAATTCGTTTCTTTCTTTTGTTTATTCCAGTTCGTTTCTGGTCTGAGGCTTTATGATATTATTACTTCCCTGGAGATTGCTACAATGAGCATTGTCCACGTGTACCCCTGACTCAGTGGCCCCCACTTGACCGCATCGGTAACTGGGGACTTGTGCGTTTTTCATGTGTCAGCTTCAGTTTTTGGATTTTTAAAACCCCTACGCTCCTTCACTCTCCCAGTATCAACACGCGCCTTTTATTTATTTCATCATAATTCTAACTATTTATTAAAAAATAAAAAATATATATTTTCTCAGCAACTAAAAAACCTTAGAAAATCATATTATTTTAAACTTTAACGTATATAATATGAATATTAACTTTTACTTATATTATTAATTTAAATTTAATTTAATTAGTTCAAGTTAAATTTAATAAATATATTAATAATATTTAATTAATTTAAGTCTAATATTAATAGTTCGTACTTTTTTAAATTTTAAAATAAGAATAAATTTTGTTTTTTTAGGAATAATAAATTTTGAGTGTAATGAATAAAAGGAATTAATTGTCTTGTGTTTATAATTTTATGAAACACGTGATTGGGTGAGGTTTGGGCAAATGTGTATACGTACGTACTCATACCTGTTACGATGGATTGGTCCCGCCCCATAGTTCATCACGTCATTACGTCGATATCGGCCACGTGGTCCGGTCGTGGTTCTGTACACGTGTCATTGTCCCACTTGTCCTGCCTTTTTCGATGCAGGACATTCCCTTCCCATTTTCTTAACCACAGTGAAAACTTCGCTCTGCGGGTCTTCAAAATTCCCCTCTCGTCAAAAGTTCATAACATATCTACTATTTTTATCTCTAAAATTTATTAAGACATTATATAATTTATTGAATTGTTTTTATTTAAAAATTATGATTCATAATTTTTTAAATTTTTAGTAATTAACTGATTGCATTAGCTGTTAGTTGATTTTATCAGCTGTTAACTGATAGCCGATTCTATCAGCTGATTTGACCAGCGGATTGCATTAGCTGTTTGTCAGAGATGTTTGATAAAATTAGCTATTTAGTATTAACTGTTTATTTGTAAAATAACTTATGAAAATATGACTTTAAAAAAATTATAAGAGTATAAATATTATATATCTTAATATTTTATTGAATATTCTTATAAGAATTTAAATTTTAAAGAAGTCATGTTTATCTATATTATTTCATCATTTATAAAAAAAATTTACAACTCTTTCTTTTTTCATTTTTATTTAAGGGCAATATTTTATTTCTAACCTATAACTACATAAAGGGTAAATTTGACTTTTAATAGGAAAAAATTTAGCTTATTCACGAAAACACTCCTACACATGAGCGTTTTCTTTTTTAGCTGTTTACGTATTACCGCCATTGAAAAAGTTCTTCAGCAAACAACTTTTACCAAGATAACTAATCAGCTAAAAAATAGTTGATTGGCTGTCTACCAAATGAAGACATAAACAACTAATACTAAATAACTAATTTCACCAAACGTCAAATGACAAACAACTAATGCAATCTACTGATTAAATCAGTTGATATAATTTACTATCAACTAACAGCTGATAGAATCAGCTAACAATTAATTGTCAATAAGGACCAATGTGTTTAAAATTGCTTATTGTATTATGTGAATATATTATTTAAATAATAATTTATTTAAAGCAATTAAAGGAAAAGATTGCAGCAGATAAGTTACTTTACGAAACAAAGGATCTTCGAAGTTGACTTGACGTACAAGATTTCATGCGTAAAACACCAGCTCACTGGGTTAATCTCCACTTTACCACTTCCTTCTCTTTTCTGTTCTTTAAGTCAACCCTTTACACTTTTAGTAAAATTCTAATTTGAATGCAAATAAAAAAGTGTAAAAGTTAAAATAAAATAATTAAAATATCTTTTTAAAATCAAAATATCGAATCTCAATCACAAAAAATTTAAATCAGTGTCAATTTTTATTTAGTTTATTTTATTATTAAAATTTAATTAATTGATCAAGTTTATTAAATAATTAATAAATAAACTATTTGATTTTATTTAATAATTTTAAATTAAATTTTAATTTTATCAATAAACAACGATAATCTCTTTCTTAAATTATTTTCAAATTCTTTAATTTTGTTTAATCTTTAACTATATATTAATTTAATGATAATTTAATACTTGTTTATTTTTAAAATTTTAAATACTTAATTTAATTTTTTGTCTGATTTGTAAAACATTATTTAAATTTTTTACTCGACAAATATTTCTTATTATTCCTTTAACGAGCAATCAACCTTTTTTTTTTAACGGAGGAACCCGTAGCCGCTATCTTTTATATGCACACTGGATAAACCTCCGGATTAACACAATAGTCTGCAAATTACGTCAACCAACTATTCCGCACTAAGTAAGCCTTGTACGACAGGCTCGATCGAGATAACGTAAATAGAGAGATTCTTATCTAAGCGCATATTGTATTTTTTTTCTTTTTCATCATCGAGTGGTCCAAGAACTTTTTTTTTTAGTTACAAAGAAAGAAAACAAACGAAACGACTAATGCATAGGACTTAAACCCCTATGAAGGGTCCAAGGATAGAGAACGCCATCGCGGTCTCGGAAATAGCCTCCAAAAGGCTTGGGGGTGGCTCCCGAAGGGTACGGAGCCCCTGCGCTCCATACAAGTGGTCCAAGAACTTTAATCTAAATATAAAATACAAGTCATAAGGTTCTTTTGTTTGGACCAACCAATGACTCATTTTTCTGAACTTTTCATTACGATACAGTGAGCATAGTACTAAATCACCTGTACACTTTTACATGTCTTACAATTAGTCTGTATTGGCTTGTTTTAATGTATATCACGTTATAGTTTGGGTCTTCTTCTGTGTTTTGGTGCGTAATTGTTAAAAGTAACATTCAAAGTCCAAATGTGGAGTGCTTCTTTGAAGGAAATGGATGGTGATGTGCAAACTATTAGAGTAATGTGTGTGATCGCACGGACGGGGAATATATATAGTTGGCATGTGTTAAGAAAAGCAAAGTGGTGGAGTGGAATCCAGATCTCAACAATCAAGTATAAGATTAAGTTTTGATTAGTCGTTGCCATGGAACTGACTTTTGTATTTTTTAAAAAATTTTCTTGGTGCTCATGGATCTTAATTTACTTTACACGTCACCATGTAATCACATCTTCTTGTCCTATTTCCTCTCGGAATCTTCTGGGCCGGCGTTTTGTAAGGTTCCATGTGGTTCACTTTCCAGGCATCCACAACTATAATATGTACTCCTCAAATTGGCTCTTGTATAAGACTTTTAAGTTTGGACAGTATACTTACTTGACTTCATTCAAAGTCGCACAGGAGGGTCTCAACCGCATGAACTTGCTTGTCTACGTGAGAGTTGTTTAAAGAGTCGATCATATTGATGGTTAGGATGGCAAAGGAGGAGCTCACGAGTCTAAATTCAACTGTTTTTAATGAGCAGATTTATAGGCTAAATTCAGGGTTAAGCCAGCTCAATGCTCAACAATTCTAAACAAAACGACATCGTATTATTTGAAAGAGTTGAGATTCAGATAAGCCTGGACCCGAACAACTCAAGTCCGGACTCAATTAAAAAAACGTTGTTTTATAGTTTTAATTTCTTAAAAAATTGACAGAACTAATCCATGAATCGATTCATTGCCATTCTTATTAATGGTCGGCAGGTAAAATGTCAAAATAAATTTTAAGTCGACCCGTTATCATCCCTATAGATGGTCAAGAGGGTAAAATGTTAAAATATGCAACCTCTAAAGCAATGTAACGGTGGAGTATGATGAAGTATTGGATGGTGTGAAATGAATCGAAGTAATGGAGGGGTCATAAGCTACACATGCATCTTCTTCTTTGGAGGAGAATCGAGATAAAAAAGGTAAAAGGTATTTTTAGCTTTTATTCCCATATCTTTTCCTGAATTAACCAACTCTTTTGACTAACTACAGGGAAAATTTCGATACCTTCTTTAGTACATGTAATTTGTTTTTAACTTTTATCTTTCTTTTCTTAGTTCATTTGGGGCATTTTTCAGTAAGATTCTGATTAACTTTGTGCAAAGGAATAAATGGTTTTGCTTCTTCGTATAGATTTTGAGCCATCACTAGTTCTTAGCATATGAAGATGTGTAAAAATAGGCACTATGTTGGTATTTAAGATTAGGGTTTATTGCATTCAACTTTTTTCTTATATTACTGATATTTTATTAGTTTACATACGATGTTTGTATTATTTGTATTACACTGAATTATTAGATCTAATTGTATGAGTAGCGAGTACATAATAATTGTAGTATTCACTCTACTATCATCCGAAGGATCAAAAGATCCACCATTATTATAAACATTGTATTCTAAAAATTTAGCTGTTTATGTTTCCACTATCTCGGTCTCTCCTTCTCCATGGTAAAAGTTGTAACTTTAAAGTGGTTAGTATATCTTACTAAATAGAAATAAATGAAACGAGCATGTAATTTTTCTTTATAAGAATTACACTACAATTATTAGTTCACATATGATTAAAAAATATTGTTAAATGAAAATTAATAAATTTATTTTAATTTATGAGAACTTATTCAATTATTTAATAAATTGATCGTTTTTTAACGATAAAAGTTATTAAAATAAATCGAACCAAAAAGTTAAAAATTGAAAAAATTAAAAATCGGTAATTTAATAAACAAAATTTAAAAAGAGAATAACTAAAACCTTATCGTATAATCTTATCCATCCAATCTGTAGATTCCTTTAGGATTAGAGATTTAGATCTCTTAAAAAATGATATGAGTTTTAACGCTGCCGTAAACCTTAACAGTGACATCATCAGTTCCAGATGTTTGTTCCCTGACTCTGGTGCGTTAAAAAGCTCCTTTTGATTTCTGGGTATGGCATAAAGATTTAGTATCTTGAGAGGAATCTTCTAAAATTAAAAGACACACATACATAGAAATTCCTCCCCGCTTTCTCCCACTTGTGATGATTAAGGTAAAAACAAGAAGTGATTAAAATAGTGTAGAGAGAGAGAGAGAGAGGGGAATAGGAAGAAGAAGAAGAGGAACGAGTTGACCTCATTGACATCTGTCACATGATATATTATTGCAAAGGTACGGGATGATTGGTGGGTCTAAAGGAACTTTGAATGTACACCCCATGCCGAGACCAATTCAATGCATGTCCCTTCCTGTGGCTGCCCTAAAACCTTGAGGCACCCCACTTACTGTCCTCCTTTCTTTATACTTTTCAAACATCTAATTAATGCTGAATTTTAAAAAATTAAAATTAAACTAATAAGACAATAGGGAAAATTTGAAATTTTGATTAAAAAATTATTAAATAAAAATGAATTGATTTATTTTAGTTTATAAAATTTTATAAATGTGCAAAAATTAACTGATTAAATAATAAACTATTTAATTTATTGAATTTGAAAAATTAAAAACCAAACTGAAAAGATGAACGATTTAATACTTTTATATTTGAATAAGTCGAATTAGTTGAGTTTTTTAAATATTACTTAATTATATATTTAAATGGAGTTTTCTAAGTTTTTTTAGGTTTCTTTTCACTATTCTACTTATTTTTCATATTCAAATTATACACATACATACAATTGAAATAATAGTTATACGTTTTCTTTCATTTTTATTTATTTTGTTTTTGTTTAATTCTTAGAAGCAATATAATTTGAAGAAAAGTACTTAAAAAAATCAGCGTTGAGGAAGTTATGTTAACAAAAGTTGTTGGAACTTCTTCTTATGGAATTAATGTTCTTTTTTAGAAAAAGTCAAAAAATGACTTAAAGAAAAAATTCAATTAGTTGTTGATTAAAATTTATCTTTTTATAATTAAAAACTATAAAAGATGGGTCAAATTTATTTATCCAGATTGAGTAAAAATTGTGAATTATTCATGAAAAATGGCATTGATATTTGTTAATACTATATGTTAAACTCTTTTTCAACAACAATATTTGGTAAAGATTATGCAAAATGATAAGTCTATAAATGTTCAATAGTGCGTAGCCTTACCTCTAAGTAATAAAAAGGTTGTTTTTAATTGTGAAACTCGTTTTAATACCATTAAATGTAACGCTTGGACTAATTTTGTTTCATATTTCAATTAGTGGACATACAAACCAACATACTTGGAGGTGGGTTTTAGGGTACCCTACAAAATGATTAAAATACAAGCATGAATTAGGATTAGGTTAGGTTATGTGGGTACCTAGAAAAGGATAAAGGAGATTGGAATTCATGTTCCAACATGTGAAGACAATCATATAGGTCCGTTGGATTTTTTGACTTCTTAGTGCTCTTCTACACCCCCAAGAGACAAAGGGTTTAGATGCACCAAAAGGAATTTAGTGGACTTCCTACTCCCAATTTGATTCCCCACGTTTCCTAGTTTTTAGTTTAGTCTTCACAAACTTACAAAACACAAAAGTTTGTCCATTGCTTCACAAACTATAATCAATCAATTATTAATAAATAAAAACTTTAACAAAATAATTTTTCATATATTTTTAAAATATGTCGGTGGATTTCATTATCATGCATAAACCAATTTATATGATGAGAATCTCATAAATGGGCTTTAAAGTTTGCCTTTTAAAAATCTAATTTGTTCAAGTTTTCAAGTCCTATATTTTTAAAATATAAAAGCAGTCACATCATCTTAAATTTTAATTTATTAAAGTTTATTTTAAACAGCTTAAAAATTTTATATTTAAGCAGCAATTTGTATTTATATTAAAAAAGTTCAAGTTTTCAAATCCTATATTTTTAAAATATGAAAAATGTCACATCATCTTAAATTTTAATTTATTAAAGTTTATTTTGAACCGTTTAAAAATTATATATTTAAGCAGCAATTTGTATTTATATAACAAATTTAAATTGAAAATTCACTTTTAGCTTAAATAAAAACAATTAAGACTCAAACTTTATAGTCATTTTTACGAGAAAAAAAAGAAAATCAAAATTTGGCTCTTAAAATTATTTTAATAAAAAGGGTTTTAACTATTTCGCTAATTATTAAAAAAAGACTAGTATTATAAATTATTTAAAATGGAATAATATATATAAATGATACGTCAATAGTCATTAAGAACTTCGTCCATATCTGCCCTTATTGAAAGTCAACACTAGTAATTTTGTCTGTTACGATGAGAGTTTTGTGTGTTTTTTTGGCACCATATCCTTTTAAATAATGTCGTTTTATGTGTAAAGAAATATAAAACGACATCATTTAAGGAAGAAAAGGACTTAGTTATAGTTAGCTGTTAAAGCCTTAAAAGAGAGACAAGAACATACATAGTAACTAACTACTAACCACTATAACCATAACCTTAAAAACCTAATTACGGACATATATTTTATAGTTTGTTCTTTTTAATCATAATTAAGGCCTCGGTGGTGGAGTTGGAATCTGAAGTCGTCCGTACAAAAAATAATGATCCACTTTTTGACTTATGTTTGACGGGTTCCTAGCCGTTGGATGGAGGTTGCGGAGGATGTTGAAATCGATTAGCTTAGCCCAAGTTGCCATCAGAAACTACGCTTGTGGGGTTCGGGACATTGATTTGATTCTCCATTTACAAATCCAACCAGATTGGGTTATAAACAGAAACAGAAGCAACACGGGAATTAGAGGATTTGTGGCCAAGTGACTTTCACTTTTCTTCTGATATGCCCTTTCCTTATCTCAAAAAGTTAGATTATACACACGGATGGCAATCCACCCAACTCCACCTTTTGTTTTTCCCAAGTCTAAATTCAATCCAAAATTAGACATTGCATCGTCTAATCTTGTTCCAATTCAATCCAATAAGTTGGAATCAAAATTAGACATTACATCGTAACTCTCAAAAAACACAACTTAAGTTTAACTCAAAGTTTAATTGAGTTCGAGTTAGGCGAGCTGAACCCGTTAAAAATGACGTTTTTTTATTTTAATTTGATGATTTTGGACAAGATTGAATTTTGGGCTAACTCATCATCATCATCATCATCACACCCAGTCTGAAGTTTCGCAATGAAGTAGGGTTTGGAGAGGTCTGATAGGACGCAGGTTTACCCCTACATAGTAGAGAGGCTGTTTCTAAATAGACCCACATGCAGATGTAACAGGTAAATATGATGCTGAAAAATAGAAGATAGAATTTGTTAACTATTGTCTCTAAAATAACACATAATTTACTAAAAATGTTAATCTGTTTGAATTGCTTAACTATTTTTTTAAAATTAAAATTAATTTAAAATTGGATTAACTATAATTTGATTCGTTGATTAGAGGATGGTTGATCCAAAATCCGATTTGAATAAGCTTTACTTGTTAATTTTGGATTAACTATTGTCACTATTTAAAATGATGATATTTTCACATAATTTAGTAAAAAAAATGTTGTTTATTTTAATTGGTTCAGACTAATTAAGTCTATTTTAAATTTTAAATTTAATTAACTAAAATTTAATCTATTAATTCCATGTCATAAACAATCTGTCATTCCTAATTATGCAATTATAGCTAACTTTTAAATGTACACAAAATAATCTTATTTCCAATGCATTATTGTACTATCTTGTAATAAGAATTTAAATTTGATTTTACAAATTTATGAATTAAAAATGTATATAATTATGTTGTGAAATTATTAAAAAAAAGGGATTGTGGAGATAATAAGTTTCTGCACTCACACATACACACACAAAAGAATGTTTGGATTTGTAGTTCCTTTGAGGCAAAGCATCATTCATTTAACTTATTCCATCCTTGATGAACTCAACTGAAGAGACACGTGATTGGTTAGTTTGGAAATTGGCAAGTCCATTATACTATGATCATTAGTGCTTTTTGCTTTATGAGTACCGTTGGATCACATGGTAATCCATATGAATGGCAAAGGATTGGATAGATGGGCTAAAAGGTATCACCAATCCAAATTAACTAGCATTACAATATCACCTCTAACTGGCGTGTTTTAGAACCCTAATTGGACAACCAATTTAGTGCTTAGAGTAGGTAATCAAAATTGGGGGGAGAACGGTGCGTGGTGGGGGACCAAAGTGTAGTCTACACTATACATACATACATGGCTATGATGGTGGGGTCAAAGCACAAACATGGGCAATCATAGTTATCTTTGGAGCCAATATTTGGAGGCTCTCATTCCTCTAAGGTGTAGTGCATTCACAAATCTTGAGTTATATTAATCCTCCTAACAATTTCTAATTACATCCTTGAGTGGATTTTAGGCATGCTCAATCTTCAACCCCCAATTTTATTATTCAATACATATTACAAAGATTCCAAAATATTTTACTGTAAATAATTGAAGAAATATGAATTATACCATTGTTACATTTAGCGTCAATATAACAACACCAACAATAACAATAACAATAACTCAGTAAAAATTTATCTGATACACATGATTAAGTAATAAATGTCCTATCCCTAACTCCAATGAATCACCTAATTGGAGCATATTGCTTAACAAAGGGAGCGGAAGGTGGTTGTTCATGTTTTCGTATGCCACTCTATGTTCGAGACTATCCATCTATCTATTAAATATTAATTAATTAATAAATGGTCTCAAACACAGAGTTACAGATGAAAACAAGACAAGAGGAATTAATCCTAACAACGAGAAGTGACCTAACTGGTATACACTCTTCACTTAAGGCTCTTCCTTATAGGAGGTTTTGAGTTCGAGTCACGTCAAAGGAGGGGAAATGAGATATTTTTCTAATTGATGATCCTCCAGCTCCTTGGGCGATCGGATCAGTTACGGACGTCTCGCTTCTAGCGGCAGTGTGAGAGTTGAAGCTATTAGGGAACTCGAGGGCTGCTAGGAACCTGATGCTGAGTAGGGGAGCCAGTGATCAATCAGCAGTCGACAAATCAAGTATGTGATGACTCCTTGTGCGTAAAAGTGTACAAGCTACGTAAAAACCTGAGGGATCTTGGAGTTTCAGATTTACATCTTCTAGGACTTTTAGAGTGAGATTTTAAGAGCTTAAGATTAGTTTGACTAAATTGGAATACCTAATGTAATTAAAAAAAAGGGAGGAGGAATTAATCCTAACAAAGGGGGGACAAATCCTCTGGCCCCTTATTCTGGCCCTAATCTGTCCCCTTTTGATCTAAGCCATCCATTTTTGATCTAAGCCATCCATTTATGTGGGTCCTTAGATCAAAATGGGACAGATTAGGGCCAGAATAAAAGGGAAAGAGGATCTATATAAATAAATGGCTTAGATCAAAAGGGGACAGATTAGGGCCAAAATAAAAGGGAAAGAGGATTTCAGCTCTAACAAAGGACCCATCTCCGAGATGTCTTGCTTATGTCTTTGAAAATGATGACCTAAAAAAGAGTTGGAAAATGACACCATAAAAAGAGTTGCTTCCCTTCCTTCATTTGTGAATTTGATGTTGTTTTTTCCGAGAAGCCCACTTGTGACAACTGTATAGATAGGTTTAGATCAGGCTATTGTCCCTATAAACCTATGTAATCATAGGGTTATAGGCTTATTTAGATGAGTGGATCTTCACCAGTTAGTGGTTAAATAAGGCCTAGAACACATGTCATTAAGGTGAAAAGGTTAAGTTAATTGGAGTAGTCAGGACAATAATTAGGGCCTTACGCATGCATGTCATATGGGTGACGCTAAGCTTCAGTGATTAGTAGTATAATTAAGAAACGAAAAGGTCACTTAAACCCTCGCTTCTTCACCAACATCAAATGGCCTTTTCGGAAAAAAAAAATCAAAAGGGCAATAGTAGCACTTGTCTCAAAAATGATTGGTTTAACTTAAAGCGGCATTGCTTTTGTCGATTTTTTTTATTTTAAGGTAATGAATCTATAAAATTCGCAAATTAAAGAATTTAAAATTTAAAAGTCAGTCCATAAATTTATCTTTAGTTCAAAAAATAAACAAAAAATAAAAAACCTAGGTCCAATTATATAAAAAAAGTTCAACTTGTAGTTTTAACTTATAATTAGATATCATTTGGTTATATTTTATATTTTATTTATTTATATATTTATTGTAATTTTTATTTACATAATTATTTAACGTGTCATTTTTACTTATTTACTTTTTAACCTGCATCATTCTTTTATTGTCACATCTGTATGTGAATCTACCGAAAACAGCCTCTCTATTATGTAAGAGTAAGACTGCATACTATCAGATCTCCTCAGACCCCACTTTATTGCGAGACTTCAAAATGAGTGGATAATAATAATAATGATTTATTTTAGACTAATTAATATTTATATAATGTTATATTATGGCCCTTTATGACTATAAAATTACAATCTAAAGTCACAGAAACAGTTTTGTTCTTAAATTTATAGACTAAAATTACATCATTTTAAATTTATAGACTAAATTGTTTTGTTCTTGAATCTTTTAAATTCATAGACTAAAGAGACGTCATTTTAGGAAGAAACAAAACATCGACATTTTAGAGAAACAATTCGAGCCGTTCGGACTAGATTTCAGCCAGCCCTTCAAAGCCCAATAAATTCGGACTTAACATGATTTCAGGACGGAACATGCTCAAAATCCCATCCCTAGACAATTGAGGCAAGGGATCCTCTGTCCCCCTTGCCCTGGCCCTGCTCCACACAAGTGGATGGCCCTGATGGCCAGGGGCCAGAGCGGGGCCAGGGTAGGGGGCCAGAGGATCTGGCCCCGACAATTGAAACCTGCAAACAGTTATGACAGAAACTATGCCTTAAATCCGGCTATTAGAAACATGCCAAAACTTCCCAACTCTCTGTTGCATGGCAAATGACATAAGATTGTTACCATGATGATCTCACAGCCATCACCCATGTGTGGCCCTATTTCAGAAGAAGGTCAACGTAGCCATCAGCCGAAGGAAACAGGCCGTTGTAGGGTCCTGTAAGAGAAAAGTGTACCATATAAAACCTGTTATTCTTGCATTGTATTTCCTCTTAAAGAAGAGCTCAATGACGACCGAGAAGCATAGTTAGATGAAAAAACTGCTGACTCTACCAACTCAACGATGATAATGCTAGTCCGTGATTCACCATCAGCTGTATGCTGAACAAGACGTGTAGAACTCTTCACAAATACGCCAAGGAGGGCTTTGTCAGAACCCGAAAGACCACAAAGCATATCCACCATCACATTCTAGTAAGGTGAGCTATTGGAGGCTGTCAAACAGTTCCCGTGGACCAATTCAACAAGTTGAAGAATCAACCCATAAATGCACGTTGAAAAGATTTGTTGAAACTCAGATGAAAAAGTACCTTCTTGAGAAACATTCTGTAAATGAACACAATTAGATGTTTTTTATTTTCTAATATTTGATTAGATGAATCTGTTTAAAGATAAGCTAAAATGTCCCCTTTATAATAGGACCGGAATGAAATGGCATTAACTTAAGCCTTTCTCTTTGCAATTTTTGCAAGTTAAGACTACCACTGAGACTATCAAGCTCCCGTATAATACAGATCTAATCCAGTATATGAACCATATTACAATTTCTCAGACAGGAAAAGATCACGAGGACAACACATAATATAAGATGAAGACTTACTCAAACAATTGGACGGTTGTAGATGCTACAAAGCTGCAGTAGTGCTGCTTGATTTGAAGGATCGAGGTTTTCACTGATTATCTGAGGATACCTCCCAGGAGAAAGAGCAGCAAGCTTAGTCAATGAAGTCACTAAGAATTCCTTTGGATCATTGATGTTCTTTAGAGGATCTTCCTCCTTCTTCCCAGCATTGTAAAGTTTAACAAAGGAGACAGTGTAACTGACAGTGTCTGCAATATCTGGCATTTCTGGTTCCTCTTCCACTACTCTATTTTCCTCTGGCTGTGATAGAAGGGTAACAATGCTGTCCAGCATCTTTCCCCAGTGTCTAACAGCTGCGGAATCCAAAAGACTGGGAGATTCACAGATGAGTTTGGTTGAGGCCACTGCAGTCAATTTAACCTCAATATGCCCAGTGATTAGCTTGAGATTGGGTATCCAGAACTGCTCCAAAATCATCATAAATATATTTGGTTGAACTGAATTCATTGTATCCACAAGGCTTGCAGAATCATGCTTCACCAAAAACAAAGACATAAAAATCAAAAAGTATTTTAGAAACTTTACTGTCCGCTTCTTCTGCAGCCGTGTAAACAGGGCATTCCAAATGTGAACCATGTAGGGAGTAATAACAGAATAGTCAAGACTCTCGATAACAGTGTTAAGCACATAAAACCCTTGTTCATCAGTGCTTGGGGATGAGACAAGCTTGTTGAATATTCCAAGCACTTGGCTCAGTCTTCCTTCTTGATTAATCTCACGAGGTGCTTTCTGAAGGAAAGCTTGAAGTAGACGCACAAGAGCAGGTACGTTTGAGTTTCGGTTCCATGATTCAGGAGAGAGAAGAAGAGTGCATATTTTAATATAAATAGCTGGAACAGGCGGTCTATTTAACTCCATAAGTTGAGCCAAAAGCTGGAATGCATAAGGCCAGAACTCAGTAACATCATTTGCCAAGATCAATTGAATGCTGGGAAATAGGCTTGATTCAAAAGCAGATACAAGACTGATGTCCCTCTCACATGCTCGTCTTATAAGAATGGCTGCCGACTCAAACAAATAGTGGTTGAAAATTGGATTCTTTGGATTCTTACAAACTTCATTCAGAACTGAGGTCAGTCCAGCAATGCAAGGTCCAGCAACATCAGAGGAAATTTCTGCCACTCCTAGCACCCGCATGATACATTTCATTATGTATTGGTTCTCCTCGGACTCAGGAAACCTTAAGGCGGTAAAGAGGTTATTCATCAGGGCTTGCATGAATGGAGTTATATCAGCTGAGGTATACCTTGCTCGTCCTCCATCATCCTTGACCAGCAGGAGTTTCTCTATGCAGCTTGCAGCATAAGAATGAACCACATTTGATTCTGCACTAAGGTACCTTACCAAATCTGGGAACAACTGAAGAGCAAGAGGCTTTGGTATATCATTTCTAAAGACAGTAAAAAATTTGAGCACACCAGCTTTTAGCATTGGATACCCATTAATTTCTTGATTCTGCAACTCAGGCACTATAACAGATGTGAAGAAGCTCTGAACATTAACAATATCAGTTGAAACATTAGTACCCCCAGCTTTCTTACTTGCAAGCGACACAACCAAGTATACTGCACAATCCTTGTCCTTCCAATTTGCTGCAGGGTTTGCAGCATATGAACCCAACAAATTCTGTATCTGAGCAGTAACTGCATGAGTTACCTGATTCTTATAATTAGCAGCTATCCCTTTAAGTAATTCACAGGCAATCCTCCTTTTAGTATCAAGATCACTCCCCTCCATATCCCTCCTTATAAACTCAACATAATTCATCTCAAAGACCTCCTCATCGTCATCCCTCAACCATACATTCGGAATCACAATGCTTTGACAAATCTGCAGTATGACTCCATCCCCAGCAAATAAGCTATGATGCACACTTGTACTAACAGTAGTCAAAAACTTTATTGCTGTAATAGCTAACTTGTCACGTCCAGAAGATTGCGACGCATTCCCTAACAAAGTCCAAACAGCAAGAGCAAAGTCGTTCAAATACTCCTGAAACTCTTCTTCGTTCTTCTCCATATAAAGACTAAGATTCTCACACACTGCAGCCCTAACATCATCAACAAGACCTAAACCATCAGCACTAGCTTCCAACAGCGGATAATTACTAGTTAAGCACTTCCTAAATTCAGTCATCCACTCCCTCATGTGATCCTTGAAAAATTCAGGCAATTCCTGGAAATTCAACGAAAAGAATATCCTACAACAAATTCTTTGTGACTCAAACAACGGCTTTAGGGTTGCAGGAGTCGCACTGCCAGCATTTACAGCCAAATCAATCAATGAGGCAGTTCTAAGGAAAATTTCTAGTAATGGTGCAGTAAAATTGTCAAGACAGTACTTTAAATCAATCTTATATTGGTAACGGAACTTCTTGAAGATAGAGTTGGCTGTACCGAGAATACTGTTAATAGAAGCGTAATTGTTGGATTCAGAAGCCGAACGCAAATTCAAGACGAGCTCGGGAAGCAAAGAGGGCCACGATTTAGGGAAGTCTGTAACGAAGACTGAGTGTACATTGACAATGCTATTTGCAACAGTACACAAGGAATATTTGGCTACAGTATCAGCCTTGAAAGAATCCTTATTAAGGATATACAATGTTCCTACAACCTTGCCTACTGCCATAATTCGATCAGTCTTCAAGTCTTGCAAAATGCAATGGGTTGGGAAAAATTTAAAGGTAACCGAGGAAGTAGTGACAAGCTTGTTTACAGACAAAAGATTAAATTTGAAAGTGGGTAAATGCAAGGTATCTGTCAAGACAAGGCCATCAGGTAAAAGAACATTTCCAATGTGATGCACACGATTCTGAGTGCCATCAGGGAGATAAACAGGAATGTAGGTGGCAGGAACAATAGGTTTAGTTAACAAGGAAAGATCCATACACATATGATTAGAAGCTCCTGTATCTATTATCCAAGAATCTGAATCTATGTCATCAAGACTAGAAAGAGTCAAGATAGGAAGTGCACCTGCAAAATCGGAGACATGTGCAAGGTTCACCATAAGAGGATCCGGGAGTGCTTTATTCTTCACCAATTTCAGCAGCTCTTGTTTAATCAATTCGGACAGTGGAGGAGTAGCAGCAGCAGCACTTACAGAAGCATCTGATAATGGATTGCCATCTACAGTAACTGAAGCATTATCACTTACTGAATTAGCATTATAGGATTTCCCATTCCCTTTACCTTGTTTGTTTTGTAACTCCTTGTACCAATCCGGTACACCAGTGAGTTTAAAACAATTCTCATTCAAATGCCCATTTTTCTTACAATAGTTACAAAACAATGCACTCTTGTCCCCATTGTTCCATTTTTGTTTGGAATGTTTGCCTCCACCGTCTGTAACCTTTTTACCACCTTCTGTATTCATTAATAGTGCATTATGATCTATCCCTTCACCAAATACCATCTGCACCTCCCTTTGCTTTTCAATTCTCAAAACCATAGAATAGGCCTTATTAATAGAAGGTAATGGTTCCATAACCAATATTTGGTTCCTAACATGATCAAAGCTGTCATTCAATCCCATCAAAAATTGCATTAATTGATTCATTGCAGTCATATCAGCCAAAGCCTTAGGTGCTCCACATGTACATTGTGTTGCTGCCCCACAAGTGCATTGTGGGACAGGCATGAGGCACCAAAGCTCATCCCACAATCTCTTCAAACCAGTAAAGTATTTAGCTACTGACATATTCCCCTGCGATGCTGCACTAATCTGCCTTTGTAAAGAGTACAACAAAGGCCCATTACTTTCTCCAAACCTCTCCACCAAATCAGACCACAACTCTTGAGCAGAATTTGTGTAGATAAAGGCTTCAACTATATCCTTCGATACTGAATTCAATATCTAAGATCTAACCATATAATCGGTTCTGATCCATTTATCACATTCAATTGTGCCTGGATTAGGCTTCGGGCATGTTCCATCAATAAACCCTAACTTCATCTTAGCTCCTAGGGCAATTTTAACAGACCTACTCCAACTCAGAAAATTACTCCCAGTTAGTACGGCAGTAACTAAGCTCATACCTGGATAATCCGAACCTTGGAGATACACTTGATTTTTGTCATGTAGACTTCTCAATCGGGGGTCAAGAGTCGATCCAGTAGGCGATTCCGCTGAGAAACCGTCCATTGTTGCAACTAGCACAGTCTGAAGTCACAATCGTAAATAGCGATTCAAACATCTGAAACCCTAACCTCTCGATCCTTCAAGGAAACAGCTACTGCCTTCACCTCCGAAGAAATCGCAGCTGTAGTGGACGACCAATGCACTCCTCCTTGTTGTATCTGGTTCCAAACAACCACCAGCAACGATCGACGCCGAGATCGTTACCTCTCTGATACCATGTAACGAAGACTTTGAGAAATAGAAAAGTAGAAGTGAAGAACTGACTGTGTATATCGCACTTCATATTACATCAGTCAGATTTTATATATATATAAAATAACTGTACAAGTAAAGCTAAAAGAACTATACAGGTAAAGCAACAGTCTATATACAAACTAATTTAAATGACAACACCTTAGTAAACGACAAATAAACAGTAAATACAGTATCTTAACAAAATATACCAAGAAGACAAGCAACGTGATTGTTTGAATCGGGAATGACTCTCTGCCCGTTTTGAAGAATTCTTAGCATTTTTCCATTGCCCGTTCAGGAGAAGCTAGTGGAGCTAATAAATAACTTAAGAGGGCCAAGTTTAACTGCCACGATTTACACGTTAGACTTTTCCTGACTTATGATGGGACACAGGACCATTGGCATCTAGATGAGGAAGCTCGAGTCTAGTTTTTGAAGTTAGATCGAAAACTTAGAGCCAGAGTTTTGCCTCCCACAAGGGACGTACCTGACTCGAGCGAAGATTAATTTGGGTGTGGATGGCTTAAAGGTATCTTCCCATAGTTGGGACCTTCCTAGGACACCTCGTGGGAAACTAAAAAAAAAATAAAACAGAAGTTAGATCGAGACTGACCCAGTATCTCTTGGGAAGAATTTAAAATGCAATGCCACCGTCACAACAACAAATTGGGGGAGCTCTCTAAATTAATGCGAATTCGAGCAGTTAGCAGCCCGAGCTGGGTCTCTTACAGTTGAACAAGAAACCAAAATATTTATTGGTGATTTATAGGAGTACATTGCAGTAAAGGTGGAGTTACATGGTCCGTAACATCTTACGAGTCAACAAACTTGGCTCTGTTGTACTTGTATGAGAGATGGAAGTGTTGCCAAACGAACTATGCCTAAATCGATGCCTAACACCCCAATATGACAAAATAAATAAAAACATTAAAAAAATTAACTTGAACTGAAATGGATGAGCGTCAAGCAAAAGGGTTATGCTTTAATTGCGATGAAATTTACACTTGGGGCTATTAATGTAAGCATATTTCTTGTTAGATGGCATTGAGGAATCTGTGCAAATAGATATGGAGGAAGATGGTGGTGGCAAAGAACTATACAACTTTATGATATCAAGGCAACACCCATAGCGGCTAGATAGATGCAAATTGTAACGGGCTTGAACTTTTACCAATATTCGTTTGGCATTTGAGTATGCTTTCATCCCCAAGTTAGCCTTCTATATGAATCACTTTGCTAAAGAGTAGAAAGAATGTGGGAGAATGAAAATATAGTTATATTAAAGAACTCCCTCAAGAATGCTACGATGTTTATGATGCTCTCTATGGTTTTATTTCTATGCTCCAAATAAGGCAACCCCCAAGGGATATATATACTAGTCTATTCCTAGAATGGATAGTCAAGATTTACTTGATGTAATTTTCTATATTGATCTTTTAAAATTTTCTATACTACTCTACATACTTCATGTAAAAGATGTACCTATCTATAACATTCTACAAGCTTCTATAATGTTCCATATTGTTTTACAATATTCTTTAAGCTTCCACAAGCTTCCATAGGCTTCTACCAGGTTTTAAAAGCTTCCATGGTCATGTAAAAGATGTACCTATCTATAACATTCTATAAGCTTCTATAATGTTCCATATTGTTTTACAATATTCTATAAGCTTCCACAAGCTTCCATAGGCTTCTACTAGGTTTTAAAAGCTTCCATGGTCTTCCATAAGCTTCTACTATATTCTACAAGCTTCTAGAGTCTGCCATAACATTCCAATATAATCTAGAAGACTTCTTTGGACCGAACCTCATCTTGTGGGCTTTAAAACCTGCAGAAGATGTCATTCTCCCCCACCTAATCTAACGACATCCTTGTTGTGTCTTGGTGGAACTCCCGAATTTTGTCTTTATATTGTCAAAGAGAAAGCTTATGCTCCTATCTAGCTTGACCCTCCGGTTGTTCCTTCCATTTGATCAAATACTTACTATATGTTGGATGTGAGCCTTTCCTTGGTATAGTCCTATATGCCAAGATCTCTTCCACCTTACGTTCGTGTGTAGTGGTCATAGTGATGGGTACACGCCTCGATTCACTCCTACCAAGAACTTCCTTATTAGCATGATAAGATTTTAGAAAACTTACATAAAATATAGGATAAATCTCTAAGTGTGAGGGTATCTTGACTTGGTACGCCAACTTACCTACCCTTTTCTCCACTAGGAAAGGTTCTTCATACGTCTGAATCTAGTCCCTATGAACACCTCCTCTGGCATGTCTATAAGAAAGGAGATTGACCATCACCAAATCTCCTTTGTCAAACTCCACGTGACGCCTCCTTTTATCAACCCACTTTTTCATCTTCGTTCTTGCCTGATTTAGGTACGTCCTTGCTATATCAGATTTCTCATGCCAACTTTTGGTAAACAAGTATGCTCCAGGGCTTTTGTCACTATATCCTACAACAATAGTGTGCAGAGTCAAAGGCTATTTTCTCATAGCTAACTTAAAAGGACTAGCTCTAGTAGACTCGCTTTGCTGTAACTTATATGAGAATTGGGCAACATTGAGAAACTTCACCCAATCTCGTTGGTTAGCACTCACATAGTGTCGCAAATATAACTCCAATAAGGCATTCACCTACTTGATTTGTCCATCGGTTTGTGGATGAAAGCCTACAGAGAAGTTCAGTTCTGACCCTAAAAGTTTGAACAATTCCGTCCATAATCGTCCCGTGAAGCAAGTGTCCCTATCATTGATGATGGTTTGTGGAATTTCCCAATACTTCAGCACATGCCTAAAGAACATGTGAGCAGCATTTTCCACAGCATTTTCCACAGTGAATTCCCAATACTTCCGCTAAATGAATTCCGATCCGTTCCGCCGATTTTCCGCTTCGATTCGTTTTCGCATTCGGCTTTCGCGTTTTGTCTTCCGTTTTCCGGTTAGGGTCCGGTTCTGAGATCGGGTCCCAACATTTATAGTATCAGAGCCCAGTATTAGGATCTTACTTGGACATTATGTTTGTTAAGATTGAATTTGTGAGATTGTGATGTGATTGGTTGACTAAGGTTAAGACTTATGATTGATTTTAGGTTTATGTGTATGAAAATTGAGATTTAAATTTCTTGATGAATTAGGGACAAATGGAATTGACTATGCTTTTGTAAAATGAAAAAAAAGTAATTTTTGAAAGATGAGATGAATGATAAAGATATATGTATAGAAATTCAAAGGATTGTTTTGAATGATGATTTGGTCCATGTTAAGGATTTAAGGGTCATTAAGAATTGGACCATTGACTTGTGTAAAGATGTTAAGGAATATTGATTTGTGGATATAGTGACTTTGATATGATATTAGTGGTATAAGATATAGGAGGTGAATAATTGTGAATAAGTTAAGAATATGTGTGATGAGAGATAAGATAAGAAAGAAATTTGACTATTACGAAGAGGATGTGCTACTTGATGACTAAGTATGAATTTCGAGGACGAAATTCTTTTAAGAGGGGGAGAAATGTTGGACCCCGATCTTTTAGTGGAATTTAGAAAT
>JAOTBA010000009.1:21332151-21344516 GCA_025629845.1 Erythroxylum squamatum
AGGTGAGGGATCTATGAATACCATTTGAATTTTGAATTGCTTTGAATGGCGTTGAAAAAAAAACTATACCGATTTGGATTGGTTTAGACCAAGTCGTCTTCTCGGAAGATGTAACTTGTCTTTATAGTTTTCCAACGTTTTTCTAAAGTATGCGTTTTCGGATGTCGGAATTAAAAGTTTTGACCTTAAGCGTTTTGGTTTCGTTGGTTTTCGCCCAAGTTTGTATTTCAAGAAATTCTGTACACACGCTTTGTATTTCCGTAGGTTGGGTTCCGGAAATGGGGCTCAACAGATATAATCTTAACATGAGGCAATAATGATTTAATTATGCAAGTAATTCAGGTCCTTCAACCTTGATTTTCCTCGAAGGATATGGGATCTCTTCACTACTTTCTTGGAATTGAGACAACACAAACAAAGGATGGTTTGCTATTAACTTAATAAAAATACATTCGTGATCTTCTCACAAAACACGGATGCTTAATGCCAAATGTGTCTCTACTCCAGCTAATCCCTCTAGTACTAAATCAGTCCAGTCAGTTGAAAGTTTTGAGGATGACATACAATATAGGCAGGTTGTTGGCAGCCTCCAATATCTCAATATTACTCGGCCTGATATTGCCATCATCGTCAATCAAGTTTCTCAATATAGTCACAAGCCAACACATGAAAATTCAAAGCAAGTTAAACACATTCTTCACTACTTGCTTGGCATAATTCAGCATGGTCTTTTAATTCGTCGGTCTTCAAATTTTCAACTTCATTCCTACTCTGATGCTGACTAGGGCAGTTCTCCTGAGCATCAAAAATCCACTGCTAGTTTCACTATTTTTGTTGGTCCAAATATCATCTCTTGGGTATCTAGAAAACAAAGAGCTATATCCTAGTCTTTTACTGAAGTGGAATATCGAGCTTTAGCCACAGTAGTAAGTGAAGTTCAATGGTTAAGGTCTCTCCTTCATGAGATTGGCTTTCCTCCATCCACTGCTCCAACATTATGGTGTGACAACTTAGGAGCTACTTACCTCACCGCCAATCCTATTTTCCATTCACAATCTAAGCATCTCGAGATTGAATTTCATTTTGTTTGGGATTTACTATCAAATAGCTAGCTCCGTTTTCGTTATATCTCAACTGATGACCAAGTAGTTGATATTGATCTTACCAAACCATTGTCCAAAGGCAAGTTCCAGTATTTTTGAGACAAGTTGACAGTGAAATCACTCTCAACTTAAGGGGGAATGATAAGGAAAGTCTATCTTGAGCATTATTCTCTCCCCATCAATGACCATCAAGACCTCAATTAAGCCATTGATTTAATAATTATATTCATAGTAGTTGACCATATCTTTGGGCTTAATTTACTGCATTATAAGAAAATTAGTATTAGCGATGGAAAATTACCGACGGAAACCAAACCGTTGCAAGTTACCGACGGAAAATCTTTTTCCGTCTGTAACATTGTCAGGAAAATTTTCATTTAGTGACAATAATAATATTCGTGAGTAAATATAGAGGGAAATTATTGTGGGAAATTTTTCAATGAAATTTAGTGACGGTAGAAAATTCCTGTTGGTAAAGAAGGTGAAAATTTTTGGCGGAATGAAAAAGTTCTGAGTTTATTGATGGAAAAAAATTTCGTCGATAAATTCTGTTGGTAAATTTTAGAGGAAAAATGTCATCGTTTCCTTTGTCTTCAATGTTTTAAATAAAACCAAAATGATATCGTTTTGTGTTACCAAATGACGTCGTTTTCCTACACATTTAACCTACCTGAAAGACTGCCCTTGTGTTTTCTTCTTCCTTTTTCCTCTCTCCCCTATGTTTTCTCTTTTGTTGTTCCTCTCTCTCGTTTCTTTGTCGTGGATTCCTCTTTTGCTCGTCAGTGTTTGTCTTCTTTGGCCATTGTCATTATGTCCTTCGACGGAGGTAAGTCATCAACCTTTATTCTTTGTGATTTTTTGTATAACTCATGTTGGTCGTGTGATGTTGGATGTATTTCTACATAATATATTTAGTTTTATTCGTTTATTTGGGTATTTTGTGATTGGAAAAAATTTGAATGTATAAATGTTAGTGATGAAAGGGACAAGACGTGATTTTGGTTGTGAGGTTGGGATGAATTTATGATACACGTAAGGTGATTGGTCAATTACCAGTTATGTTGATGTTAAATGATGGGAGGGTTCTGCTTATATAGGTATATTTAAATAACTAGAGGCATTGTGTTTGGGTTATGGATAATTGAAGTCATTTACTTATAGAAGTGTTTAATTAATAAGCATGGTTTAAAGTTACATTAAGATTTCTTTTCCTTCTTTCTTGACGAAGATTATATTCTTGGTTTTTGAATTCAAGTGTTCATTTTGGATATTGTTTGATGACTAACATTAATGATTTAATTGAATAATGCATATTTTAGGTTCGTGAACTTTATTTGTAAGTTTAGGTTGGAAACTCGTGAGGCTTATCGGTGAAAAATTCCACGAGTCTAGAAGTCACAGTAAGAACTTGCTTTCTTAATTCACAGGTATAAATAATGTCATGTACCAAAGTATTGAAATCAATTGTGGGTGATTAATTCAATTGATTAATACTTCAACTTCAATGTGATTAATTCAAACTTAGTATTAACATAAGAAATTCATAAGTTTAATGTAACACTCACATACCCCCTGAAAGAATATATGAATGCTACACAAAACAGTACAACAAATCAAAGCATACGAAAACTTTCAATTAACAATTCAAGTAAACATATATTAAATTACATAGTACATAGCACAAACTCGTTGAAAAATCCAAACCAAACTGGAGTATCGTTGTTACAAACTTAAAAACAAATCCACATATACATATCAGATACAAGCCCAAAGTCAAACAAAAAAATTACATTATTTTCAAAACAACACTCAGACTCGATTAGCCATTGCAGTTGTCTTGTTCCAGTCTTTATAAACGTCGCTCAGAACCTACACGGGGCAAATCCACCATGCTAAGCATATAGTTTAGTGAGTAATAACTAAATTATGCATAATTTGACAAATAATCATACTAAATCAAGTTATATCACAAGCAGATATTTAAATTTCAGAATAGTTATTTAAATTTCAGAATAGTTGCATAGTTAATAGAACTGAGTATCAAGGAAGGTACAATCCCTTCAGTTCAAAACATCATTTTGTTTATTTCAAAATCCAACATATATCATAATACACAATCAAATGACTGCTAATCCGTCAACAGAAGTGGGTAACGGGACTTATACAGAAGATTCCATAATTGGTATCATATCATAGAAGAGACTTATGTCTCAATAACAGAAGACACCAAAGTGTCAGACACCGAAGTATCAATAACAGAAAACACTGAAGTGTCAGACACCAAAATGTCACAGAAGCAGCTGCAGACCCTTCTAGGCATGCCTATTTACCCACAACTAGGACTCAACAGTTTTAGAATAAAACAAGGTCATTTCAGACATTTCATGTGCAAAGCAAGTAGTGAATCATATTCATATGCAAGTAGCACTTCCAATGATATAAACATGCATCAAACGCCTCAGACAATCATTGTTTAGAATTTAGAACACAATCAGCATAAATCAAATTCAACAAGCACCATATTGAACATCTCCGAATTGTATTACAAACCCTGCTAAGCTGAGTAAGTGTGACTTCTAGCTTCAAGAGATATCATTTCTAGGGCATGTTGTCTCTTCTGAAGGAATTATAGTTGATCCTAGTAAGATAAAGGCGATTGTTAATTAGAAGCCACCACGGAATGTGACAGAAGTGAGAAATTTTCTAGGTCTGGTTGGTTATTACCGACGATTTGTTAAGGGATTCTCGGTGATAGCATCCCCTTTAACTAAACTGTTACGGAAGGGAGTGAAGTATGAATGGTCTTATAGATGTCAGAGTAGCTTTGATCAGCTAAAAAGTATGCTTACGGAAGCTCCTGTATTGGTCCAACCTATTTCTGGTAAGGAGTATGTTTTGTTTAGTGATACATCTAGAACTGGTTTGGGTTGTGTTTTGATGCAGGAAGGAAAGGTAGTTGCTTATGCATCTAGGAAACTAAAGACTCATGAACAAAACTACCCTACACATAATGAGAATTATCCCCAAATGACTACAGACTGTTCACAAACAGTGACAGATTCCAGTTACTCAACTTCAAGCCAAATTTTGACACACTTAGTGACAGAAATCAAATTTGACGCCTTCATGAAAGTTATAGATATAAGTTTCTAGTTTAATACAAATTTAAATTCATCTAATTTGGATACCTACAGAGCAAGATATGGCTAAAATATCGAAACCTGTCCAGTAGAACTACTCATCCAAACAAATTCTAGCATATATCAAACCTCAATTATTTCCCATTTCAGTACACAATTGATCCATATCAAACGTCAAACAACACATGTTATCATAGAATACCAAGTTTATAAGTCCCTTACCTTACTAAACTTCAAATTCAACTCCAAGAATACAGCTAAACCAAGCTTCCAAACATCCAACACATACCTAAGTTTAAGGTGTAACTTTCAGCACCAACTAGATAGTATTACATAAAGTTACATGACCTACTTCTTGATGGAATAACTTACAAAGATGATGATCCAAGCTTCAGCAAAGGTCCAAAAGTTGAGAGGGAGAGTAGGAGAATGAAATTTCCTAGAGAGAAGAGACTAAAATGAAGACTTGCTCCAGCAAAATTTGTCACGTCCAAAACTAGGTGTCATGGAATTGGAGCAACATATGTCTCTATGTATGAGCTCTATGTGTCCCTTAAAGGAGCTGCCCATGCTTGAGCTTCATGTGTCCCATAAAGGAGCTGCCATGTGTCAATGAGACATTAGGTCATATGTCACAAACTTTGTGCTGCCATTTGTCAATCTATCAACTATGTCATTTGTTAATGCTTTAACCATGCCAAATGTCACTAACTCATAAATTAATCGTTCTAATTTTTATGTACTAACTTAACTTGCCACTTGACAACTTTTCCTATACCAAATGTACATTTAAATACCTTAATTCTCTAATCAAATCAATTAATGCCAATTCACTTGACCAAAAATTCAAATCATATGTCTTTCATATTCTAATAATAGCAAAATTCTATCTCCTATCACACATGTACTTTCATAAACATGTATTATTTCAACTAGGTTATATTTTGGGGCCTTACACACTTATTAATTGTGATTGATTGATTGAATGAATTATAATGTGGACAAGTATTAGTATGAAAATGGGAATGTGAAATAAATGTTATGTGGTGCAATTTTCTAAATGGAAAGTTGTGAATTAAGTGCTTATATGATTTGTTATGTGGTATGATTTGGGTGAACCATCAAGGATGGTTACTCTTGATGGTTACTCTACTGAGTTCGTAAAACTCATCAAAATTGCAACGTTGATAATTTCAGGTTCAAGAGAGCGACGACCTAGCTTCTATGACTGCTTAGAAGCGATTTTGTATAACTTGTGGAAATCAGATATGGCTCAAAAGTTGATCAGCTGGGACTGAAGGAATAGTTTGTGTTATTTTTTTTGTGATTCCTCATTTATGTAGCATACTGTGTAGACTGAGTTGTTGATGCTCATAGGATGATGTTATGTAAACATGGATGTTGAACATAATGTTACAATGTAACATATGGTTTATGATATAAAATGAGGAAATTTTGGCTTTTAGAACAATGTGTAATTTATGACTTAGGTTACGATGCCATGTTATAAAGTGAAGGTGAAATAGTTAACACACCATTTCTGTTAGGCATGTGCATGTGTATCCAAAGGGCACAATTGCATGTGTCAGATGGGAGTGGGGTGTTACATTGACTTCATTCCTTGTTTCCTTGCAGAGGTTGCTTATAGGGTGGTGATTAAGTACAGCTTGAGATATTCGAAGGTAATTGAGTAGCTAATAGAGGATTCACCACTTCTGTGATAGCAGAAGATGATACCCACGGCCTCTTGTCAGGGTCATTACTTGAAAATCTTTAGCCGGAGTACATGTGTCATGAAGAATGTCTTCATTGACATATAGAGTAATGAGTCCCATGAGGAGAATTAATATCCGTTCTACTCTTTCGTACTACAAAGATGCTAATTTATTGTGGAAGGACTTAAAGGAACGCTTTTATGTTAATGACGGACCAAGAATTCAACAACTTAAGTCGTCCCCTGCAGATTGTAAGCAATCTAAGAACGAGGCCATGGTTAATTACTAAGACCTTTTCAAGCAGTTGTGGGATAAACTCGCAAATTATGAGCTACTTCCAAGCTGTGAGTGCGGTGGATGCACGAGTAATCTTAGTGCAAAATTTGCAAAAATCTAGGAGGCGGATCACTTGTATTGTTTTCTTATAGGTCTTGACGGTGCCTATGGCGTGGTGAGATCTAATTTACTCTTGTTAGACCCTCTTCCTACATTAAATCGTGCATATCAAAGTGTGATTCAAGAGGAGCATCTGTGTGGAGGAGGTTCGTCTAGAACTAAAGATGAACGTGATGATGTTATGGCCTTCAAGGTGTACCCAGATCTGAAAGGAAAGAGAAAAGTTGATAATTCTGATAAATTTTGCCATCATTGCAACCGTGAAGGCCATGATGAGAGCGGGTGTTTTCAACTTATTGGGTTCCGCGATTGGTGAGGGGATCGCCTCGTGGTGGATGAGGCTTAGGACGAGGTGGCACTGCAGCAGGTCGCGGCAGAGGTCGGGGCGGAGCTGCCTTGAGTCGCGACAGAGGCACACCTTCACAAATGCACATGCACATCATTACTGGCAGCAACACTGACGCACAGCAGAGGGTGTGACGTAGAGGCAGGCAAGCGGCAGGGAGTCATTGGGACTAGCGGGGCTATCTACAACACAGTGGCAGCAGCTTTTGGACCTTTTAAATCTTTCTAAAAAGCCCTCCAATCAGTTGAATGGTAAGAATATTGTGTCTTCCTGGATAATTGACACAGGAGCCTCGAACCACATGACAGGAGATTTATCTTGTATGATAGATGCGCGAAAAATTGCGAATTGTCCGGTGGGATTGCTGGATGGGAAGAAGGTCAATATAAGTCAAGAGGGGAGCGTGATATTGGATGGAGGATTAAAACTTGATCATATTCTTTATGTGCCTAAATTGACATGTAGTTTAATTTCTGTCCCAGTTGATAGATGAGTTAAATTGTATTGTTAAATTCACTAATAACATGGTGTTATAGAGGACCGTATGATGAGGATGCTGATTGGAGCGGATGAACAAAGTGATGGACTCTATTTTTTTCGTGGTGTTCCTCAAGTGTAAACTTTGACTGTTGATAGAGAGACTTCAATGGACTTATGGCATAGACGATTGGGACATTAGTAAGCGAAAGTAGTAAAGTTAGTATCCAATGTGACTTATTCTCGAACGAGAAAAAATAAAGCATGTGATGTATGTCAACGTGCAAAGCAGACTAGAGATAGGTTTCCCATTAGTGAACATAAAGCTGATGGTGTTTTTGATTTGATAAACTGTGATTTGTGAGGCGTTTATAAGACACCTCGTCTTGTGGTGCGTCATATTTTTTGACTATAGTAGACGATTATTCTCGTACAACTTGGGTTTACTTGTTATATGACAAAACGAAAGTTTAAAAGATGTTTTTGAATTTTGTTGCTATGGTTGATCGTTAGTTCAATAAAAAGGTGAAGTTTGAGCATAGTGATAATGAAATCGAATTTCTTTGCTTACTTGACTATTTTAATGAAAATGGGATCATATTCGAGACATCTTATGTTGGAACCCCACAACGGAATGGAAGGGTTGAACGTAAACATAAATATATTTTGAATGTCATTAGAGCTCTCAAATTTTAGGTACATTTGCCTGTATCTTTTTAGGAAGAATGTGCCTTAGCAGCTTGTTACTTGACAAATAGAACTCCCTCTGGCATGTTTGGAAATAAAACTCCTTATGAATTGTTGTTTAGAAAATTTCCGCAGCTTGTTACTTGATAAATAGAACTCCCTCTGGCATATTTGGAAATAAAACTCCTTATGAATTGTTGTTTAGAAAATTTCCATCTTATGATCAAATACGTGTGTCTGGTTCTCTTTGCTATGCCCATAATTAGCATCACAAAGGTGACAAATTAGCTATTAGAAGTTGAAAGTGTGTATTTGTAGGATATCCTTTTGGAAAGAAAAGGTGGAAGATGTATGACTTGGAGACAGGTGAATACTTTGTCACTCGGGATGTCAAATTTTTTTAGGATGAATATTTTGTGACATGACAATAGGAAGAAATCTTATTTTAGGATTCTTGTTTTAGGGAACTTCCCTTAGTTGTGTGGTCGTGAGAATTCCTAAGCCTTCTAGGAATTGATATATATTTTGTGTATAAATACTCCTTTTTAATCAATGAAAATGTAAGAGAACTTTTCCATTTTTACATTAAGGACTCGAAGAGGAAGTAAATCTAGTAAAGGAGATACCATTAATATACATTTTTTAAAGTTTTCTTGCTTTCTTAGAAAAATAAGATGTGAACTAATGGAAAATATAGAATGTCCATGATCATGATACATTCATATGGAAGATTTTTTATCATTATCGTCGCCGTCAACACTTAGATAAATATCACAAAAATGTGGAGTCTAAAAAAAGTCTAATAATACGCAATCTTACTCCTACTTAAATTTAAACTATGTCGGTATGTAGGGTTAATAAAAAATAATTAATTTGATTTGTTGGGCTGATTATGTTTTCTCAAATTAAAAAGGCCCAATTTTACATTCTTGGGGCCAATTTCTTGCTTGGCGGAGCAACAAGGGCCCATTACAGAACAGAAGAAGTAACAAGAGAAGACACAAATGCCAGTGATTAGTTGATTACGAATGAAAAAATTCACATCATCTACTTTTCATGTCACCGTTAGTAAAGACAATAAAATATTGTGAACTCAAAGACGGCGCGGTTCAGGTTTAGGTTTGAGTTCGGTTTTTGACATTTTAGTTTTAGTCATAATTTCCTTAAATTTAATTTTGTTCGATGATTAAAATGATATTATTTTATTTTTAAATTTGTTAATTTATAAATTAAAATGATGTTAAATTAATGAAAATATTCAAGTCATATAAACAAATCTTTTAATACGAGATTAACCCAAATATAAATCGATTAGGATTTAATTTGTTAAATTGATTCAATATTAAAAATAAATTAACGAATCCAATCTAATTTAACCTTATTCAAACTTAAGTTTGATAGTATTTTTTAATTTAATTAATTATAAAAATTGAGATACTTATATTAGAATTAATGAATTAAATTATATTTAATTTAATTCAAATTATAATTAAGTATTAAAAAACAAGAAATATTATAAACTTAAAATTGCCCTCGAAAAAAGAACCTTCTGTCCATTTTACATTGTTTTAGCTATTAAACATAATAAAATTAGACAAAAGATTTGAACTAGGTTAAAAAGTCTTTAACACACGATAATGAAATTTATGATTATTTAAAGACCAAAGATGACAAACACAGAAGGATTAGGCACGCCTAGCACGTTAATCAAGCATGTCATGTCATTACCTGAAAGCAAGCATTTACTTACCAAACGCATTAGTATAATCAAGGTTAACTCTTAACACCTTGTTTCTAAGTTTCTACTTTCTACCATGTCCTAATTAACGCGGGATTGTGATTTGTGAGTCCCTCGACCTTAACGGTTTTTTTTCCTTCGGAGAAAATGGAGAAATTTGAAGTTGTCGTTATTTAGATGCGTACTGGATAAATCTGTAAATTGACGCAATAATCTGTAAATTACGTTAATCAGGTATTTTATATTAAGCAAGTCCTGTAAAATAGACTCGATCAAAAGAGCAAAAATAGATAAATTTGAACACGAAACTTTTTAACCCTTTATCCTCCCACTTTACCGATTCAACTACCCCTAATGGACTGACCTTAAGCAATGTTAATACTTCCTTAAAACATTTCGCTAATAGATAATTAAAAATAAGGGATGACTTCAATAAAAGTGGATTCTCCTAAAAATAGAGGGATGAAACTTCACGAGGGTAGCATTACTTTCATATAACCTTTTGAATACATTTATAACAACCTTTCACTTCACGTGCATTAAATTGTTTTATAACGAGAAAGAAGCTAACAACCAAATTAGCTTAATCAGGACAAACTCCATGATTGTTTTGAGTTTGTTGGGCATTTGAAAAAAAGCATAGGATTGGGTGGAGCAATGAATCTAGATAGTTTGAAATGAGATATCTTTAAGTCTAAAGTTTAATAGGACAAGCATGTGATTAATTTTCACCGGTTCAATCACAAAAAATTTGGACAGTTCAATTTTCTTTTCAGTTTTTAAATTTTCAGCTTGATTTTATTTATTAATTTTTGTTATTAAAAATTGATCAATTTATTAATTAATCAGACAGATAATTTTTATAAATTAATAAGCTCTTATAAACTAAAATATTCATTTAACAATATTTTTAATTAATCGTCAAATTCTTCGATAATTAAAAATAATATATTTTAATTATAACTTAAATCTTTATTTTTATTTAATCTTTAGCCTGCTTTAGAACAATCGAACAATTTAAATCTTAAACTTTTTATATTATCAGTTTAATTTCTGATTAAAATTTTAAAACATTAGTAGTAGCACTTATGGATGGCAATAGGCTGACCCATGAGCTAACCACGCCAATTTTTTAAAAATAATTGTTTAAAATTAAAAATATAGAACAACTTCTCTTTAATCTTTTAAAATTAAAAATATAGAACATCTTTTTAAATTGGATCCGAGTCTGGGTTGTCCAGACTCAGGCTTATCCAACACTTAACTATTTTACATAAGATGATGTTGTTTTGTTTAAAATAATTAGACCTCGAGTCAGTATAAACCTGAAGTTGACCTATAAACTGACCTAATAAAAAAAACTAAATTTAAACCTAGAGTATTTTAAAACAACTAAAATTGGACGGAGCAATGAATCTGGATACTTTGAAATGGGACATCTCGTAAGTCTAAAGTTTAACAGGACAAGCATGTGACCAAGTTTAACTTATCACTCCTCCTTCACTACTTTCATTTAGGCCCTGAAAAGGGATAAAATCCAAGTAAGTTAGACACTTTAGGCACGTTCAACTTCGTGGCTTGATGGGATTGATTCGTCTTGTGCACGTTCTGCGCACGCGACCCAACCCAACCCAACCCCTCCAATCATCTCATTGCTTGGACATCGAATGCCACGTGCCATTAGATGATGAACGTTCGTGGTGATGCTGACTTTAGACAATCGTCTCCTGAACTACTTAATCTTATTAAGAATTTCGTATTAAAATTATTATTTATCTTTATATAATATAGTTTAAAGATCATATAAGTACTTTAAAATGTTTTGTAATCAGATGTATTAATTATTAGTTGATTCTATCAGCTATTAGCTGACGACAGATTAATATAGTTGATTTGACCTACAAATAATATCAGCTATTTATTTAAAGATGTTTGGTAAAATTAACTGTGTAATATTAATTGTAAAATAACTTATAAAAACATAACTTTAAAAAAAGATTGATAATGATATGAGTATTATATCTTAGTATTTCTTTGAATATTCTGGTAAGAATTTAGATAGAGCAAAAGAATGAAACATTATCATTTCAAAGTTAAAGGAATACGTATATAACGAGACAATAACTCTTTTTATATTTTGACTCATAGAGCGTTTTCAAAATCAGTAAATTGAGTACAGTTTCTAACTCAAACTTTAAAAAAGGCTGCGTACTTCAATAATTATTAGCAGTTAGAGATCTTAATTCTTGAAATTAAGTAGGGTGTTTCGTACACATCAAATTCTCTGTTTCAGTTATTCTGTTCTAACCATATTCTATTAAATATCATCTATACATTAAACGTGTTGATAAAATTTAATGAAACATGATAGGAACATCATAATCGAAACAGGAGATCTGATCCCGTGTTTCCTATTCATGCAGGTAATTTAATGATTGAAAAATACAATTTATTAATTTTAAAGGACTATATTGTAACTGAAAATGGACTGGACGGTGGTCAAATGGGTCCCTAATATTGATGCAAAAGTCTTAAGTTGTGGTTCGATCATACACGCACATTGGCCGCACTATGTGTCTAACGTTGCGTTTGGTTAGCGTCTCCGGTAGTTGGAGACGGAACGGAACAGAACGGAACGGAACAGAAACTGGGGACAGAGAGCTGTTTGGTTTATGGTGGACAGAATAGAGAATCTTGTCTCCGTCTCCAGGACAGATGTGTTTGGTTGTAGGGGACAGAGACAGAAAATAGTGCAAATGACGA
>JAOTBA010000009.1:21357965-21383973 GCA_025629845.1 Erythroxylum squamatum
ATTTTGCTGATTTGTGCCTTTTAACATTGCTATTTGTTATCTCTTTTGACAAATACTCTGCTGACCTTTTAAGAGTACTGTATATGATTTTTGATCAAGTGAATTCAAATTAAAAAAAGCCATAATAAACAAATATTTTTCAAATCTTTTAATTTAAGATGTTAAATTTTTTAATAAGTTCAAAGAAATTACAATTCATTTTAGATTTGAAGAAAATGATTAATTAATAACACACACACACATATATATATATATATAATTTTCAAATTATTTATTTAGTACTCAATATCATAAATTATAATATGCAACTTTCTAACTAGGGTTACTTGTAGAGTCTAATCTCTACCATAAGCTGTGGTCCACTTGTGAAGTTGAGGAGTTAGGGAGCACACAAGACAATACACGACAACATACAATGATACAAGCCCATTTCTCTCTTGTATCTCCCTAACTCACTCAAGCTTCCACAACCATGCTTTGGTTAGAAAAAGAGAGCAAAACCCTTCCTCATTGTTTGCGAAATTAATCCGTTGCTTGCTTTCCCGGAAAATTTATTCCTCAACTCAACTGTCACTTTCCCTGGAAACTTTGAGCATTTCTTCCAACCCCAACTCTTGCATCATGATCCTAGTTTGATTGTTTTAGCTGTTGTGGCTAGTTGGTACCTCTTATTTCGTTTGGTTTATGCATTTGTTTTGGGTTGCTTTTTCTGGGTTTTCTTTGTGAATTAAGAAAGTTTTGGAGTGAATGAGATCTGGAATTTATGATGCAGTTTTCAGAGTTGTTCTTGTGCAAGGGAAGGAAGCCTTGTGGGGGTTGTTATTTTTGATTTTCGTTTTTCCCGAATGCATGTTTCTGATTTCTTTTCTCGGTTTTGGGTGGTCTTAGTAGTGAGTGATTGGGGTACCTATACTGAGAGCTTTCTCTTTGGTGGGTATTTCTATTTCGGTGCAAATAGATGAAGATTGAAGTGGGTATGTGTCGTGGGTCATGGGAAGATGAAGATAAGGCGATGGCTTCAGCTGTTCTGGGCCCACGAGCCTTTGATTATATTATGTCGAACTCTGTTTCGAACCAGAACCTCTTAATGGCAATTGGCAGCGACGAGAATTTACAAAGCAAGCTTTCTGATCTCGTGGAACGACCCAACCTGTCTAATTTCAGCTGGAACTGTGCGATTTTTTGGCAGATTTCTTATTCCCAGTCCGGTGATTGGGTTCTTGGTTGGGGAGATGGGTCTTGTAGGGAGCCGCGAGAAGACGAAGAATTTGAAGCCTCGAGAACTCATAACCTACGTTTTGAGGACGAGAATAAACAGAGGATGCGAAAGAGAGTGTTGCAGAAGCTTCACACTTTGTTTGGTGATTCGGATGAAGATAATTATGCTTTGGGATTGGACAGAGTTACTGACACTGAGATGCTCTTTTTGGCGTCCATGTACTTTTCTTTTCCTCGCGGAGAAGGTGGACCTGGAAAGTGCTTCGCTACTGGGAAACATGTGTGGATCTCTGATGCAATGGAATCCGGGTCGGATTATTGCGTTAGATCGTTTCTTGCTAAATCTGCTGGAATTCAGACAATCGTGCTTGTGGCCACCGACGTTGGTGTCGTTGAATTGGGGTCTGTTAGATCTATTCCTGAAAGTTTTGCAACGGTTCAGTTCATAAGATCATCGTTCTCGGGTCATAATTCGGTTATCAGGAGCAAACCAATTGTAACTACAACAGGCATCACTAAGGCCTTCCCTTTGGTTAACGGGAAGAAAGATGAGAACTCTCCATTTTCGAATTTGGGTATGGTGGAGAGAATTGAAAGTAATCCAAAGATTTTTGGGCAGGATATGAGCTTGTGCCATGGACATGGGTTTAGGGAGAAGCTTGCTGTTAGGAAAATGGAGGAGAGGCCGGCATATTGGGATGTTTATCAGAATGGTGGTGGTAGGCTTGTGTTTCCTGGTAAACCAAATGGTACGCATTGTTCGAGCTGGTCTCATGTTTTTGGCTCGAAACAGGGGAGTCAAGCTGAGTTTTTTGGGTCTCAGACGATTGTAAATAAGGTACAAGAAGTGGCTAATGGTGCTAGGGAAGAGTTTAGGCTTAATCACTATCAGCCACCAACGCAGGTGCAAGTGCAAATTGATTTTTCGGGGGCCAGTTCGGGCCTTTCAGTCATGCCTCAGCCAATTAGTGCTGAATCTGAGAATTCTGATGTCGAACCTTCTTGCAAAGAAGAGCGAGCAGGCATGGCTGATGATAGGAGGCCGCGAAAACGAGGCAGGAAACCCGCGAACGGAAGGGAAGAGCCTCTCAATCACGTTGAGGCAGAAAGACAGCGCCGGGAAAAGCTAAACCAGCGATTCTATGCATTAAGAGCTGTTGTCCCGAACATTTCCAAGATGGACAAAGCTTCTTTGTTGGGAGATGCTATTGCTTATATTAATGAGCTTCAAGCCAAGCTCAAGGCGATGGAAGCTGATAGGGAGAAATATGGTAGCACTTCTAGAGATGTATCAACTTTGGATTCTGTTTCGAATGCTGAAATTGAGAAACGAGCTTCAAACATCGAAATTCAAGCATCCCACGATGAGGTCATCGTGAGGGTCAGTTGCCCTTTTGATTCACATCCTGCATCCAGAGTGATCCAAGCATTCAAAGAGGCACAAGTCACTGTGGTCGAGTCAAAACTTGCCGCAGCAAATGACTCCGTGCTTCATACATTTGTGATCAAGTCTCAAGGATCCGATCAGCTAACGAAGGAAAAGCTGATGGCTGTGTTTTCCGGCGAATCCAATTCGTTGAACATGAAACCATTATCATCAGTTGGATAGCATTTGATGTAGTCCATAGGGATGTATTTAGTGAAGAATCCTTTTGAGACAGCTTCTTCAAAGGTTTTGGTATTCCACAAGGGATACTTTTAGAGGTAGAAAAACTACCTATTAACCATGTAGGGCTCCAGATTTTCTATGATTTGTTTATAGTATACATATTCTGTTGTAAGGAACTATTCTTGCAAGTTGAATCAAAATTTTTAGGTTTCAAGTTTCATCTTTTGTCCTTGTTTGATTATCATTTCAATATTCATTGTACCTGCCATTCTTGTTTCCTTTTCAGCTTGTCAGGTTCGTTTCTGTTTCTTTTACCTCTTCAATGTGCAATTTCCAACTTCCTTTGATGGGTTTTGTTCAAATGGTTAATTATCAAGAAATTGTCTTGTCTGGTTCATCCATATCAAAGCTGGGATCTGGCAAGTGCAAAGAAGAGTTCAACGCTTAGGTCTCTCATCTTGACACACTTTTATAAATTGATACCAATCCCTGGAGATATTCTCTTTCGGCTAAATTGGTTTCATGTCCACGGGACAATCCTAAGCAGTTGCCAGATTTTGTGGAAGAAACAGTAAGGTAAAGTGAGCGGGAGAGAGGGATTATAGTTTGCAAATGCTATTTGATTCTATTCGGAGCACATAAAATAATGACTGCGGACTACATGGATACCAAAGAAATAGGCATGTTCCTGATGATAATCTTCTAGCTCCCTGGGCACAGCTCTTTGATCGGATCAATTACGAACGCCTCGCTTTCAGCGGCAGTGTGGGAGTTGAAGCTATTAAGGAACCTGGGGGCTGATGGGAACTTGATGCTGAGCAGCTGATGATAATCTTCTAGCTCCCTGGGCACAGCTCTTTGATCGGATCAATTACGAACGCCTCGCTTTCAGTGGCAGTGTGGGAGTTGAAGCTATTAAGGAACCTGGGGGCTGATGGGAACTTGATGCTGAGCAGGGGGAGGCCAGCGATCAATCATCAGCTGAACAATCAAGTATGTGAAGACTCCTTGTGCGCAGAAGTGTACAGGCTACATAGGAATCTGAGGAATCTTGGGATTTCAGATTTACATCCTCTAAATTCTTGGGGTGGGGTCGTAGGGGCTTAGGATTAGTCTGGCTAAGCCGGGATACCTAATGTAATAATAATAAAAAAAAAAACGTTCAAATGCACAAGCATACATCTTCACTGTACAACAATGTGTTCAGACATTTCTGTAACCTGAACATGCACATTAAAAGCTACATGTCATTACAGTGACAGAATCCGACATGTAACTATGTACCCATTCTCGTGCAATTGAATTAACTCGTCCTGTTCTGATTGATTCTCTGCTATTTCCTGCCTGGTTGTCCCATTCCCACTTTTGAAGGAGACATTCAGAGCTTTGTTCTTTCAGCAAATTTTCTTACACAAGCGGATATATTTTCTGACATTGTAAGCACCTGCATGTTTCTTATCACTTTTGTAGTGAGCAGGAATGTTGGGTCATTGGCCATGAAATGGATTCAATTCCATATGAAGCAAGTGGAGTGGGGCATCTGTTGAGTTCTGTGTAACCCTAGAAAGTGAGAGAAGACCTTGCCTCTTGGCTGCTGTCATACCCTTCTTTTAATATCCATGGCCTCGTGTGTGATTCTTATTCTTTGACTATTATGCATTCTTTTTTTTTTTAAAAAGTCAATAATAATTATGTTTATTTCATTTCTTAGTAGGGTAAAATCCTACCTAAACCCTTTCTAATAACTTATAATTAATTAAAAAAACAGTGACACGTAAAATTTGAGAAAGTTTAGTAACACGCAACCTTAATTTAACTGTTCCGAAAGACTCGCATTTCGCTATTTAAGTATGGGAATTCAACATTCTAGCTCTTAGAAATACTTGTGCTTTTGCATGTTTCTAAAAACGAGTGGAACCTAACATTCAAAGAAAGAAGCGAATGGTCTAATCAAGAGGCCACCAAGCCCATACGTAGTGTATTTGACCTTCACAATCACCTCATTGTCGTCTTTTGCCTCTTGAGAGGTATTGAAAAGGATAAATAGCTATCTTCAAATTCGTCTTCACCTTTGCTTTTAGTGACATAAAGTTACGTACTTGTTATGCAATAACATGTCTGGCCTTTGGTGAATGGCGATAGTGTCATGATAGATGTATGACAAGCAAAAATAAGATAAATAGTTTCTGCATCTGCTGTTTGTATAAAGTGTTGATCAGGTGACGACCACCACATGTTTGCGTAAATTCCTGACTAAGACAACAGTCTTTTGGTTTCCTCCCTTCACTGTATAAGATTCAACCCGGAGAAGGAAATTACCTTCACACATACTTTTTAATGTTTTTCCTTCTTGAGAGTTTTGTTTCTCCCTCTCGGTTCAGATTGTACAATCAGAGTACTAAATGCCTTTTTTCCTTTGTCCGGAAACTATAGGGAGAAATTTGATTCTGGGTCATGTTTCTTCGTCGAGCTTACGTTGGGTTGCCACTTTCAAGAAGGTGGTTGAGTACGAACAGTGTTAATAATCATCATGATATTTCAGCTACAATTGCGGAGCTGAATAAGGTAAAGATAATGCTCATTTTGAGATCACTCAATTCCCAGCAGAAGGAATGCACATTTTCGACGTAGACATGCTTAATTCAATATATTCACATTCTCTGTTTTTCGCTTTTCTGATCCTTGTTCTAGGAAATGGAATCGGTCTTTGGTCAACCTCCAACTGGACTTGCCGGTTCTATCAACGATGATCATACATTGCCAGAACCAGATTTTAAATCTCATAGTATCGCGAGTTCTTTCAGGAACGAGACTATGGCTCAAGGAGAGGAAGATCATCGTCTATCCAAAAGAGTAAGTCACAATGTAGATGGCCTGACACACGTTGGTAGTACAGGAGAAGCCCAAATGGTGGATGTGTCACCCAAAGAAGCTAGTAAAAGAACTGCCATTGCCAGTTGCAAGGTAATTTTGGGCAGGAAGGTGTTTGAAATGGTGTTGGCAAACCAAATGACCAAAGGAGATGTCCTTACTGTGGCCAAAATTGCTGGTATAAATGGTGCAAAACAAACTAGTAGCCTCATTCCTCTATGCCACAACATTACTTTATCTCATGTTCGTGTTGATCTAAGGCTGAATCCTGAAAACTACTCTGTGGAGATTCAAGGCGAAGCTTCATCAACTGAAAAAACTGGAGTGGAAATGGAAGCAATGACGAGTGTGACCGTTGCCGGCCTAACAGTGTACGATATGTGCAAGGCTGCTTCAAAGGAGATCCAATTAACAGATGTGCGGCTTGAGCGCAAAACTGGTGGGAAAAGTGGAGACTGGTCTAGGTAGGAATGACAAAAGAGATGGAATTTATTGCCATACCACTCCTGTATTTCATGAACTCTAATGTTACTATTTGTACTAGCTCATTGCTTGACCTTTTGTATGCTATATAAATTGATTGGGCGCTTGGTTTACACGGAATAATGATAATAGAAATGAGAATGAATACAGTGAATAATGAGAACGAATATAATCGTTATAATTATGATAGTTGATTAGAACGAATGAATGATTATCATTATCATTGACAGTGGTTGACTTGTGATTACCATTACTATTGATAATTATTGGTTTGTTAAAATATTGTTTTGTTAAAAGAAGAAAAAAAGAAAAAAAAACATATCACAGGCGTGAGAGGGTGACCTCGTAACACTTATACGTTATACAAAAATGAATTTTATTCCTCTTTTATTTAGAGAATATGACGTGTTGACCCCTCAAAAAAGATATGAAAACATTATTCATGTATTCATATCTATAACTATTAATAACTCTTCGTTTTTCATTCCTTACCTAATTCTCAGACCCATTAACAAGCACCCATTACTAATCCAAAGGTTGGACTTTTCAATTCCAAATTCTTGGTAGGATCTTACCTAATTTTCCCTGAATCAGTAAAGTTGCAATCTTTTTGACCAAACTCCCTAAAAGTAGCTGATAATTACTGCTAGCTGCCTATATCTGATCTATATTCAATCTTGGCGGCCTTCACTTTGTTGACACAAAATTATAACTTGATCCATTAGGCTTGAATGCAGAGTGCTTGTCCCACACCGTTTATCATGTCATAGTTCAACTCACTTAAAAAGGCCTAAGATATACCTCATTCTCGTATTAGCTGGACATCATGATTCGCCCACTTTGATCCGCCTTATGAGTAGTCCTTTTGTCAATGAATCTAAAGTGTGGTCCTAACTTGCAGGTCTCTTTGAAATTTCCCCATTTCCTTTAAGGAACTGGATAGGACCATGATTTATTACAATTATATTTTCTGCAAGTATACTCGTTCGTCCGTGACTGCAGTATAATATCTTCAGAAATTGTGGTTTCCTTTATGTATAGGACATGACTGGCTGCTATTTGCTCTATTTTGGTTGCGGCACTTTTCCCTTTTCTGGTCTGGTCTGTCACATGGAAGGAAACCCTGCCATCTTCGTGCTCCTGCATTTCACAGTTCTCTTGTTCTTGTGTTCTTTTTCGCCTGCCTTTCCAATGGTAAGAACATGGAAATAAGAGAGTGACATTCTAACCTTCATTAATCTCACAGAAGATCTGAACCGGATTGGTCAGTCATTCAGTTGCACTCATCAGTTATACATCATCTCATCATTAAGGCGTTGAACGCAGGGATAGATTTTCAGTAAATCTTTCAATAACGGTCAAATTATATATTTGTAATGAATTAATCTATTCAAAACCAACTAGTCACCGGACCTTCTTCTTCAACACAATCCAACGGTGGGATTCGACCGGTAAATTATATACCTTTTTAATAAATTTATATTATTTTAAAGAGAAAATGAGAGCACTGAGAGAACCAGTGGGGCCTTCCGTACACACTAAACTTCGGTTCTTCACACTAAATGTAAATAACGAATAGGGCGTCAATTGATGGAAAACGAAGTTGGTCCCATGGATCGTTGGACTTACTGAGTGGCCTTATATGTTCAAGCATAGCTTACAAGACAAATGTACAATAAAATTTTGTTATTTTATCATTTTAAAGGAGTAGATCGGATTCAATTCAATTAATTTTATAAAATTTAAATAAAATTTTGATTACATAAAATAATATATAAGTTACAAAATTGACATTTAATTTTAAATTGATTTAATTTAATCAATATTTATCATTACTAGTTCTGAGTAAAGTTATGTATTATTAGATCTTTCAATATTTTTTTTTTTAAGCGGAGGAACTCGCAACTGCTACTCTTTAAATACGCACTAGGTAAACTTCCAGATTGATACAATAGCTTGTGAATTAAGCCAACCGGGTATTTCGTACTAGACAAATTCTACGCAATAGGTTCGATCGAGAAAGCGTAAGTAGGAGAAATCGAACACCAAACCTTTTAATCTCATGCCCCTCTATTCTACCAACTCGATCACCTCTTAAAGGGCTCTTTCTGAATCTTCCATATCAACGAAATTTATACTAAATATTGTTGTATTGTTGTATCTATTAGTAGTTATAAATATGATATTGGATTTAATCGAAGCTACCCTTAATTGATTTTTGATAGGAAAAGGACATTGTGAAGGGACATATTAGATAATTTCATGATTTCATATCCATGTGCAAGCACGCATGCAATAGTTGACAAACAAAAGATTGGACCATGGGCATGGAGACTACCTACTAGGAGACTCTCATGACATTTGGCATATATCATCTCGAATATCTCATTATTTATTGAACCAAAAGACACAAACCACTCTTTCTTTCTTTTTTGACGAAACACAAACCACTCTTATAATTCAATTTATTCATGAGCATTTTTAATGAAATTTTGCATATTTTTTAATTTTATTTCATTTTTAATAAATTGGTACATGCCATATTTTAAATTATGCTAATGTAATTCCTCGGAAAAAACTGATTTAAATTATATATATGCTTTTCCCCTCAAAAATAAATAAATAAATATATATATATATATATATATGCTTTTATCAATTTAACTTTTAATTCAAAAAAAAAAAGTAATTGATTGCAATCAATTTGCACGTACTCATGGCCCCAAGGCCAGTCCTGCCTCAATTCCCGCCACGGTCATTGGAAACCAAAGCTTTCGTTACAATATGTTAATTGATGTAAAGATGATGCAAATAAACAAACTAAAGATTTAGGAAAAGATTTACCAGATAATTAAATTACAAAGAAACTTATTATTTTATTACACTCTATTTATACTCTTACTGAGCGTGTCTGTGTCCATGGTATCATTTCAATGGAAGCAAAACCAAGCAGCGCCCTTCTCTTTTGCCTCTCAACTCTTCTCTTCTTCTACAGAGCCCTCTGTACTCCACCCGAGTACCAAACCTTAGTCATCAACCCTCTGCCCCTCCCATCTGCTCTCTCATGGACAGAATCTGACTCAGAAACTGAAACCACCACCTTGGGGAGAGACCCAGATAGCGTCAACTTACAGCTGCACCACATAGACGCTTTGTCCTTCAATAGTACTCCGCAAGATCTCTTCAACTTGAGACTCCAGCGCGATGCCTCGCGTGTGAAGTCTATTACTTCTCTCGCCGCCGCCGCCGCCGCGGGTGGTGGAGCTGTCAACCGCTCCGGCGTTCGCGGTAATGGTTTTAGTAGCTCCATTATCTCCGGACTGGCGCAGGGGAGTGGTGAGTACTTCACGCGCCTCGGCGTAGGTACTCCTCCCAGATATGTTTATATGGTGTTGGATACAGGAAGCGACGTCGTCTGGCTCCAGTGCACTCCGTGTAAGAAATGTTACCCTCAAACCGACGCGGTTTTCGACCCGAGTCAGTCCAAGTCGTTTGCTAGAGTCCCTTGTCGGTCAGTCCTCTGTCGCAAGCTTGACACACCTGGATGCAGTTCTCTAACGCAGACGTGTCTATACCAAGTCTCTTATGGTGACGGTTCGTTCACAGTCGGCGAGTTCTCTACCGAAACGCTGACGTTTCGTGGAAGCAGTGTTGGAGGCGTCTCGCTCGGGTGCGGTCACGATAATGAAGGCTTGTTCGTTGGGGCTGCGGGGCTGTTGGGACTTGGCCGGGGGAGGTTATCGTTTCCCTCTCAGTCCGGTGGCCAGTTCGGTCGTAAATTCTCTTATTGTTTAGTGGACAGGTCAGCTTCTTCTAGGTCGTCTTCTATGGTTTTCGGTGACGCCGCGATCTCACAAGGTGCTCGCTTCACGCCGTTACTTTCGAACCCCAAACTAGACACATTCTACTACGTTGAGCTCCTCGGCTTCAGCATCGGTGGGACACGTGTCCCCGGCGTCACAGCCTCTTTATTCAAACTCGACCCAACCGGCGAAGGCGGGGTTATCATAGATTCGGGTACGTCCGTGACTCGCTTGACTGCACCCGCTTACACGGCTCTCCGCGACGCGTTTAGGGTTCGAGCATCCAACTTGAAGCCAGCCGCCGAATTCTCGCTGTTCGACACTTGTTACGACTTATCCGGTGTGAAGGAAGTGAAGGTGCCGACAGTGGTGCTGCATTTCCGCGGCGCCGACGTGTCGTTACCGGCATCGAATTATCTGATTCCGGTTGATACTAGCGGATCCTTTTGCTTCGCGTTCGCGGGTACAACGAGCGGATTGTCAATAATAGGGAATATCCAGCAACAAAGCTTCCGGGTCGTGTATGACTTGGCGGGTTCGCGGGTGGGTTTTTTGCCTCGTGGGTGCGCGTGAGATGTGCGTGCCGCTGGGTTATCTTATTTTTTCGTAAAGGGGATAAAGCTCGTTCCCTCTCTTCAGTTTAATTTTGTGGGTTCCAGACGGGAATATCTCTTTAAGTGAAAGGAGGGGTAGGAATAATATAAACTCAGTCTCATATTTGATTCGTATTACTCTTTTTTCCTTGCTCTGTCGGTTGGATTTAACTAAGAGTTCAGGACAACAATAGATAATGTTGGTTCGAAGGATTTTGTCGTAAGAATATTTAGATTCTCAGAATCTCCGTTGGTGTTAAATTATCTTGTCGTTTTAACACTTCATTTCGGACCAGGTTGCTTCCTAATAAGATTTGTCGGATGTAATGAAATGCCAAATGTTGATTTCATATAATGAAATTGCTACTTCTGCGGTTTGAGAGAGCAGCTTCTGACTGGAAAGCACCAGTAATAAAGCAAATGCACATGGGATAAGAAGTGTGAAAGGAGACAAAAAGACATAAATGCTCTTGTACCTTATTTGGTGCACCACTCCACTGTTCCAATATCTTTGGGTCACTTCATAAATAACAATAGAATAGATTAGATTTGGGATAAATCAACAATATTGAACCTAACAAATTATGCTACATGCCGCCGGTGCACGATCTCCCCAAGTGAGGTCACAAAGCACATGCAAGGACACACGTTAGTCAAAAAAAAGTCGAACCAGTTGGCGTATCATCATCAAGCTCCGTGCATTACCAACATTTTGATCAAAAGCTGGAAACAGCGTAAGCCCTCGCCTTCGTGTGTACACATTGTGGGGTTTCCAAGTACCAACGCCGTGAAATTGGAAAATTGGTACAGCAGTTAGTCAATGACGATGACCTTAGCAGTAACTTCTTACTTGTCACTTTGTATCAATACTGCAATTAGTAGGGTGACTTAACATTTTTAAAATTTTAAATAAATCTTTATCTTTATTTTACTAGGTTAACATTGCTAAAATAATATTGATATTGGTTCAGCCAGATTTTGCTGAGGATAGATATTGTCGTTTGGGTCCATGATTCTGAACAACTTCAGCTGGAGAGCACCTGCAAAACAATAAAGGTGCACCGGGGATCGGTTCCCGGCAAGCCCCTCCGACGCTCAAGTCAGTCTTTTTTGTAAGCGGTGTGGTGATTGTAAACAAAGTGAGGTAGGGTCTCTTGTGTCGTACCTGAATTATGGAGAAATAGTACCTTATATACCTGGAATCACTAGGTTTAGGTCTTTACGTGAGTCTTTACGCTTGCATGGGAGATTATCTCCTACAACTGGGCCGTCGATATCTAGGCCTAGGATTGAGCCTTGTATGGCCGGGCCAGCCGACCCAACCAGTACGAATAAAATTGAACTCTGACCTTATATTTAATATAGGGGAGTTTTATAAAATCGAACTCTTACCTTATATTTAACATAAAGATATGTGCCTATTTGGTTCAGCTTTTGGAGACTCCAAAAGTACTTTTTTTCACCGTAAAAGCTATTTTTTTTAAAAATGGGTGTTTGGCTGCAAACTTCAAAAACACTTTTCAAGTAGAAATAGCTTTTCAAAAAGTTAAAATACAGCTTTTTCAAAAGCTAAAATTTGGAGCTTTGAAAAAAAACCTAAATTATAACTTTTTCGGGATGTTGTTTTTAATGTTAAGTTTCCGTCATTTACGTAAACAAGTTTGTTCTCCTCTTGGGTCTTTTTTGAAACCATTCGCCGACTCTCTGTTTTGTATCTTCTGCTCACCTATCCCTCTCATCTTCTCAGGTTAGTTCTTCTTCTATTAATTTTTTGTTGTCCTGAAAATTGATGTTTCTGCGACGCAGACGAATGTTATTTCTCTCAATCACTCTCATCTTCTCAAGACACAGGTTAGTTCTTCTAATGTTATTTCTTCTTCTCCTGAAAGTTCCTTTTTTTTCTGCCTTCATCTGCGTCACTCACGTAAAGAAAGTTTGCGTTCTTTGGGTACCAAGCTAGAAACGTCTTTTCAGATTGTCGTCCCTCACCTCCATTTTTTGGCTGGAAAATTCCACGCTTTTGGTGATGGCTTGACCTCCTCTATATTTCTCGTCATAATCCTCTGATCTCGAAAGGAAAAGCCTCTCAAGTGTTAAGTCTTTCTGTTGCCAATCTTTATCTATGTCTGTCTGTTTCTGTTTTAATTGCATAAAGTTTCGATCTTTATGGTCTTACAGTGACAAATCTTATTTCAATTTCTTTTTTATTTTGGGTCTTTGAGTTCAAGTTTTGGGAAGAATGAATTATTATGCTAGTAGACAGAATATTGTTGGGTTGAGGTCAATTTCTTCTGTTACTTTTGTTTTTCACATATAATTTGTTGATGATTTCATTTTTTAAAGTTGTTTATTTTCATTTAATTGCGTAAGATTTGAGCTTAGCTGCGTCATTTCCTGCTTTTGACCCAATTAATGTTGAACACATTGTCTTGGAACAAATCCCATGGAAATCCATAGTCCTTGCATTCTGTCTGCTCTTTCTTGGATCAATACTTCTGTTTCTTTCATACTTCATTTTATCTGGACACATGGGAGGAGAGACATCCCAAGCATATGGTCTCTTTGCCCTTGGAATCCTTACTTTTTTGCCAGGTAAAATTAATGGACAAGTAATTTACTAATACTTGTGCTTACCTGAATAATTGCTATGCTTGTAAATACAGGTTTTAAATGCGTGCACTTTGTTTAGTTCTCTGTGCTATGGTAAATGATCTAGTGTAGTTAAGGTAGAGAACATGGATAGTTCACCAATGTTAATGACTATTAGGCAGTTGAATATATATGCTGGAAACTGAAATTGATGGCTTGAAAGGGTAATTTTTCCTGAATGAATTTGATGAGTGTAATCTTCTGCAGTGATAAGGAATACAGATGAGATGGAGAAAATTTCTAGAGATGAGTAATTATGATGCTCTTGACACAAAGAATTGGATATTGAAGTGTAGGTAGGACGAGTGGAATAATTCATGTTAAAAGGGATTAATTATGCCCACAGAGCAACTCCTCTGCAGTTAGCTTAACGGGAGGATTAGCCATCCAAGGGCCAGATAAAGATGTAGGACTGACAAGCCCAGATGGAACAATGAAGTTTATGAAGTGGTTTGAACAACTGGATTTTTTGTATCCTTAGTTTTTGACGTGTTGACATTTGGGCACGAGATGCTTGTGTATGTTTGTAGTTTGCCACTATATTAAAAAAAGTTTTCTTTTGCCTTTTTAATACCTTGCTTATGAGTCATGCAATTTTGGGTTCTGATTCTGAATGCTGCTTTTCTTTTGCAGGATTTTATGAAACTGGAATAGCATATTATTCATGGAAAGGTGCTAAAGGATATCGCTTTTCTTCTATTCCAAATTATTAGAATCTACCATCCTAATTCTGTAGCTGCTACTTCCAGCTTATGGATTTGATCAAGTAAACTCGGAAGCTATTGTACAGAAGTTCATGTTCTTTTGTAAAATTTAAGTTATCATAAGCCTCCCCTGTTTATTCTGTACTTTTTACCCTTTCAGATTCTCTGTTCTTTCAGGATAAACATCTTTATTTTCTCTCAACTTCTGGGCTAAGAGATGATGGGACTGCTCACACTTGATTCTTCTAAGTTCTAACTCAGAAAGTGTCTCTCTTTAAGTAACTCCTGTAGGAAATTCTTGTTACTAGCCAAACTTAATTGTTAAGGTGGAAATGAAAAACAGGCACATATCTTTCGTAGCGTGTGTAAAGCTGGGTTTTTGCCTAAGGTTTTCTTTTCCAAAACAAGTTAAAATTGTAATTGCTTCAATGACCATTCACAATTTTATAAGGTTAAATGTTCAAAAGGATGAAGAGTTTTCTCCATATAATTTGATGAATTACTTCCTACAAATGAAGAAATCAATGAAAATGAAGACGTTGAAGGAAATCATTTAGTCGAGCCACAAAATAACGAGATGAATGATGCGAGAGAACATATTGTAAATCTTCTTGTAGTACGATAAAATGCATAGTTTATTATGTATTTAACTATTTAGTCAGCTTAAATATTTATTTTGGGATTATAAGAATCCTACAAGATGGTTATATAAGAATTAGTTAATCGTAAATATAATATATTGTACTTTGCATATTGTTTAGTATACTTTAAATATTATTTAGCATAAATAATTTTATTATAAAATAAAATATAGTTAAAATTAATAAAAGTGCTTTTTATTTTTATGTTGCCAAACAGTCTACTGTATGAAGCTCTTTTTAAAAAGCTATTTTTTAATTGACAGCCAAACAGTCAATTGACTTTTAAAAAAAGCTCTTCTCAGAAAAGCTCTACTAACAAAAGCTCTACTGATAAAAGCTCTACTGATATAAGCTCATCCAAACAGGCACTTAGTCTACTCATTTTTTTAGTGCAATTTTTCTTAATTTCCAAAAAAAATTGATTTGTTATAAAACATTCAAAATTTGAACCCAACCCTTAAGTCTATATCTTATAAAATTTTTAATAATTATATAAAATATAACCATGAAAGATTAATATTACTTTATATATTAGCATATAACATCACATTAAATTTGAATAAAATATTTAACTATTTTTCAAATAAAAATCATAAAGTTATTGTAAAATAAAAATATAATATCTTTAAAATTCTATAACAAAAATCAAATCAAGTAAATAAATATAAATTGTACAATTAATATAAGATTTAATAATAAAAATATTTATTTGAATATTAACTAAGGTAGAGTTTCTTAATATCATCATCACTTGAAGAGAAATCATCATCTTTTACTGTGATACACAATTAAAATAAAATAAATAATTAAAAATATAATTACTTACATAAATATCTTTGTGTTTTTATTCTTTTTCCTGATAAGTATGTGAATAAAAAATTGCACTTGTTGCAACGACTCTTGTTGCAACGACTCTTGTTGCAACAGTAAACATCAGTTTGACTTGGGGTGGTGGTGATTTAGTGGCCGTGGGTGGCAAAGTTGCTTTGTTACCTACTTCACCTTCATTGAGTGTAGAGTTATTTCAAATCTTTCTATCCCGACCACTAGGTCTTCAAAGACTTAAGTTTTATGATTCTTTTAATACTCTATCTTAATTCCTATAGTAGGGGATTTCACTTCGAAAAGAAAATGTTCCATACTAATGGATTCAGGTCCATAACCATGGAGCCCAACACTTGGAACATACTATAGTCCCAAGTGGCCGACATAACTAGAAGCGACCCTCGTTTGATATGACAATTATAAGTTGCCTTAAATTTAGGATATTTATAAATATAAATCTAGACTTGGTTTTGATAGATTTTCTTCATGACCTAAACTCATCCCATAGATTTTTTAGATTGAAATTTTAATCTCAAACTCAATCCATAGATTAATTCTTAAGACCCAAATCCTTTAAATTCTGACCTTAACCCATCGGACCATATGAGTTCGGAAAATTTGTACAAGTTTATTACAAATGATGCATTATATGGGAGACAAATTCACACCACATCCATGTTTCGTCAGAAATGGAAATTTTTTTTCTCATGTACCTTTTGTTTTAGGTCGTTAATCCCTCTAACTTTCTGATGAGCTCAAATTAGATAAAAGTCTCAATTGATGCTCAATCTTTGGGAAAATTTTTAACACTTTGTCTACCAAATTTGATAACTGTAACTATCAAATTGGTTGCTGAAGGTGAAGTATTAAAATTTCATGATATGTTAGCTTTAAATTATGATATATTGTGTTTCATTTTGACCTTTTAGCTTCAAATCATAATTTTTTGTTTTTCTTTTTAACCTTGTTTGTTAGTTTAAGTAGATCATGTTTGTCAAGAGCTCATCTGAGCTCATTTTGACCTTTTAGACCATGTTTGATTTCTTGTGTTTCACATTGATAATATGGGCCATTATGAGTAAGGTATAGGTAGTTTATAGGTCAATACTATTTTAGGTAGTTGACAATGAGTAAAATATCTAAATATTTGTTGGTATTATATAATTGGGAATGGTGTAGTTTTCCTTAATATGTTTGGTAAGATATTATGAATTAATTATAGCTTTGTATTGGTTGGTAATAAAAGAATTGTTAGAGTAGAATATACTTACCTTTCTAATATTCTGGAACATGCGTAAAATTTTAAATTATGAATTAGAAGCTCCAATGAGAACATATAAGACAAGAAAGAATCTTATAAAGTGATTTTTTTTTATTGTTGTAAAAGATATGGAGTGTGTTTACTATGAATTCATTTTATATGTATATGATGTTTATGTTAATTAATTTAACTTTATGATCTTTTGTATAAGGTAATGGGAAGTGCAACTTATTTATTTGGTATGATGGAAAATTCACATAATGAAGTGTTAAAGTAATTAGTAAGAAGCTAATAGACAAAAACATTTAATAGGTTAAAATTATCGAGTTATTTGCTACCAAAAAATTATATATATTTAGATTTTGATGCTTGTTTCTTAGGTTGTATATGGAGTCGTGATTACGTCAATGTTTTATAACTTGTTTAAGTCAACTTAGTAAGATGATGTTTTTAAAAATTGAAATTAATTTATCAGATCCCCAAAGGGAAGATAAGGTTTGTTACAATCAATATCTTCAATTTTAGAACAATAAAAAGCTACTCATAAAATTCAAATTTGGGAGTGAGTCTTTCCCAGCTTATAAGACTATTTACTTGCACAACTTCATCAGTTATTAGCATCTTATATAGTCTCTAGGTGCTTATTCTTATCATCTTTATTTGACAAGATAAGACCCCCTTTTTGTGCCTTACTTTGCTCATTGTAGCTAATCTTTTATATGGTTTTTTAGTCTTATTTTAGTGCATTTAGTTCCCAAGATGAGGAAAATTCCATATATTGGTCGTCTCTAAGCTTAACTTAATCTGGAGGGTCCCTTAACATTTTGGCCTCTTTGATATAATTTAATGTGCTTCCTATATATGCTTATGCATCTTGCTTGGTGTGTTTGAATTTTCTAAGATCCCTTTCTCACAGAATTGCATATATTGTTCAGGCAAAAGTAATTTAAAAAAAACTGTGTAGTAACATATGCTCAAATGATATAGTTTCCTTTCCCATTCAATAATATCCTCCCAATTTCCTTATTAGTAGTAGTTATTATATAACTGAAAATTAACATTTAAAGAATAACTATTTCACACTCTCTAACTGCAAGTTACAAAGGCTATACTTAATAATGATGTTGTTATTGTTCCCTTTTATTTGATCCATGGTTTTAAGTTTGTTTTTGATGGTTGACCAAAGTAAAAAGAATGCTTTAGGTAGTCTCTGCTTATGCCAGATTGTCCTGAACTAAGGGACCCTTTGTATTTATGTTTTGAAGATAATTTGACAAGATTGTTTTTTAATAGCTTAGAAGAGTGTGGCAGTTAGATTTGAATCTTCGATGTTTGAGTTTGAACTACTGTTTGGGATGTTTTCCATTACAACAAATGTTGTAGAGCCATTCACCTTCTTGTATGATTTCGTTAACCATGGCTTAGTTTAATATTATATGTCTCATACTGAAAAGCTCAGGGAATTTCTGGAGATGTCTAAGTTCATTCTCATTATTATACCAAAAGGAAGTGGGTTCCCTATTACCAATTTTTCTTTTCATCACTCCACTTATATTGTCTCTTATTTTGAGGAGTTTCACTATTGATTAAGATTAGTTTGATCTTGTTTATCTCATTTTAAGATAGTATATATGGATTCATCTGATCCATAGTGCTTCTTTGTTAGTGAATATCCTCTATATTCTCTTGGCTGTCAACACTTTGGTTGTTAATATGATTGAGCTTATGCCTAAACCTCCCACCTTTTTAAGCAATCACACATCTAACAATATCACCTTATCACCTAAGGAATTATAAATTGTTCCTGACTATAACAAGTTTCTTAAAAGTTGTTCTGCTACCTTGGATAGGTTTTATAGGAACATGATGTGTGAGAACCAATATGAAAGCAAATTATTAAGTACTAAAGTACAAGCTGAAGTCTTCCAATAAATGAGAGCATTATATTATTCCATTGGCTAACTCTCTTATAGATTGTTCTGATAGTGGTTGGCAATCCTCAAATGTTAATCTCTTGGTTGTTATATGGATACCTAGGTACCTAAATGGTTGCTCTATAACTCATAGGATTGAAATGGAGATAAACTAATAAGCTTGGTGGGCTGGTCTTGCAAAGACTATCAAATGGATCTTATCCTTATTGAATGTTAACCTTAATAGCTTGTTGAAGACTTGTAGTGGATTCACTAAAACCATGATTTAATTGGTGTTAACTACACTTAAAAGCAACAAATTATTCACAAAAGAAAAGCTAAATATCTTCAATTCTTTACATTTGTTATTGAAAAGTAAATTTCTATCCATTCCCAATATTATGCTTATTTAGTCTATTTAACACCTTTATACCAAGTGTAAATAGGTATGAAAATAATGGATCATCTTGCCTTAGCCCTTTAGCTCTTTGAATTGACTTTGTTGGTTCTTCATTGATTGGTATATTGTATAAAGTTGTTGTTAAACAATGTTTAATATATCTCCTAAATTGTAAAGGGAATCTAAAAGCTTCCAATGCTTACATGATGAAGTTTTAGTTGATTAAGTTTAAAGCCTTACGAAAGTCAATCTCCATAACAAAACTCTGAGGCCCCTTTTTTCTGGTGATACCTTTTAAAAAATTGTTCTGCCAAAAGTATATTATCTTTTATTGTCCTTCCTTTTGTAAACGTCCTTTGACTTAGTTTAGCAATGTTATGTTAATGCAGCCAAATTTAGCTTATAGAAATATGGTTTGTTAGCCTAACTGTTATTTGGTTTCACTTATATTTTCCTGATATGATTTTTAGTTTTTATTTCCTATGTTTACTTTCTGTTTTTAAATTATTTGGTTATTAATGTCAATAAGTTATATTTTTAGTTTTATTAATAATTAAATGTTAAATAAAACTTATAAACAAATTAATTTTATGAACTAATTAAGTAAAATTTTTTATTTTAATACTTTATACAATAATTATTAATAAATATTAGTTAAAATAATTATATTTTATTAAAATAAATAATTAAATAAGTAAATTTAGTTATAAACTAATATTTATTTCAATATATATTTCGATTATTAAAACTAAATTTACTTAAAATTTATACATTTTGAAGATATTTTAGATTTAAATTACATTTATTAAATAATTAAAGAATTTGAAAGTTTTTGTTTTTAAAAATATTTTTAATTTTTAAACTAGTTAAAAATTAAATTAAGTAATTAAATTATATTATTATTGAAAATTATTATTAGAGGGCGAGCTTTGGAGCAATTGGTAAAGTTGTTCTTTTGTGACCATAAGGCCACATGTTTAAATCACGAAAATGGTCCCTTTGTAAAAATACAGAGGGAAGGTTGCGTACATTATGACCCTCCCTAGACTCCCGCAAAGCGGGGAGTGCACTGGGTACGTTGACTTTTTATTCATAATTATTATTAGTAATTAATCTTAAATAATCAAATCATGTAAATTTATTTAAAGGTAAATCATATTATGAAAAAAATGAAAGTAAAAAAAATAGTTTTTATAATTTTTTTGAAAAGCTAGAAACATTCATTAAAATATTCATTAACTTCTAAGGAGAGTCTGTTACAAATTACTTAAGTCTAAGTTGACTTGAAAACCACTAGAAGAAAACTAGATCAATTGATAGATAATGAAAGCTTCATCAATTACAAATTATAGTTAGTTACTTACTCTTAGCTTCAGTCTTTTGCATTTAATGGTATGAGAAGAGACCTTTAAGTAATTTGCATTAAAGCACTTTCTATTCTTCAAATGGAAGGTTCCATTTGGGTGCCAAATCCCTATTGCATCTCTAGTTTAACTTATGGGCAAGCGATCGGTCTTTAACATTGTTCATTGTTGTAGAGGATAAATTTTGTTCATATGCAAACTCCTTTATAATTTTTTTAAAAAATCCTTTCCATCCATATACCAATGAGCTTAAATATTATCCGATACGTATCCTTTCTTTTATGGTTTTTAAGATTAGTATAATAGATTTTGCCATCTCAATGAGGCAATATTATGTAGCATAAATCTATTATCCAAGATGAAATTATACTTGGGTATTAATAATCAAAAGATTATCTATAGATTCAGTAGCTTAATTACATAATACACATAATTCATAATTATAAGGATTCTTTTAAGCCATCAAGTGTACTAAGCTTGACTTTTATAAGTAACCAGAGAATTATAGAGGCTTAGGGGCAGACCTGATCATACTAAACTAAATCATACCAGGGGACTTTGGGGATCTACTCCATTAGTACCCTTCTACAAGAGAGATTTGTGAAAGTTCTAGAATGATGTCTTCTCCACCTAATTTGATCTTCTTCGTAGTTTGGATGAATATGAATCATCAGGTTGCTTGCAATAAAAGAGTTAGAGATTAGTCCACTATATTCAGTTAAAGCTTCAAACGCAGTGGTATTGTCTCCACTCTCTAATTGCGCTCCTTAAAAGTTCATGAACTTCAAAAAAGGTCCTAGAAAGGACTAGTTGTCTTTCTAAAATTAGGTTAAAGTGCCATTACTAATCCAATTTCTGAACTCAATCATATATCTTTGCTAACTTTAATATATGAGATAGTGTCCATAAGGTATTGTGTTTAGGGTCTTACTTCCAAATGCTCAAATCTTTTATATAGTAGGAACAAATCTATTTCACCCATAATGAGCTTTTATCATTTAGAAACCACCAATTCTTTTAAACATCTGCACCTGGTTGATAATTCTAAGAGGAAGAATTCTAAGTCCCCCCTCCCCCTCTTCTTGTCCCTATATAGCTCTTCCCATTTTACTTGAGCCAAGGATCTACTAATGTATATCCAAATTAGATGAACCTCCTTAACATTTTTTCAATATCTTTGTTTGTATCTTTTAGTAACCAAAGGTGGGATGACCAATAAACATACAAGTTATTTAATATTGAATTAACCAATTGTATTTTGCCTACCATTAATAAACACTTGTTACACCAACTCGTAATTCGAGAGTTAATCATTTCAAATAGAGGTTTAAAATCTATATATGTGGGACATTTGGAAGTTATTGGGATACCTAAGTAGGTAATTAGAGGTTTAAAAACCTTTAGGCTTGTTATAAATGCTAAGTAATTGGAGGTTGCTCCTGCACTTGTGGTACTATAAGTTGGCTTTGAAAAAATTAAAAGTAATCATTAAAACATTAAAATTTATCATTAAAATAAAATTGAATTAGTCCACTTTGGAGAAGAGCATCAAATCATTTGCAAATGCTAAGTTGATTGTTCTCTAAGACTTGTATCTAGAGTGGAACATGAAGCTTTTATTTTGACTGAGTCGTAAGGACCTCCATAACTAGAATAAATAGGGAGGGGTAATAAAGGGTCCCTTTGCCTTCGTCCCCTTACTTCTTTAATTAGGTTTATGGGCTACTCATTTACTAAAATACCATAAAAGATAGTGGTTACATAATGAGAGATCCATTTAATGAAGAATGCAGGGAAGCCAAAGGCATATAAAGAGTTATAAATGAAGTTTTAATCTAATAAATCAAATGCCTCATGAAAATCAAATTTGATGGCACAATTCTTACTTGAATACTTTCTATTGTAGTTCTTAAATAATTCTTGAACTAGTAGCACATTGTTCCTTATTATTCTTCCTCTAATGAAAGCTTCTTGAGAGATATCTGCCATTTGTGGAATCATTGGCTTTAGCTTATTAGCTTGTAACTTTTCAAGTATCTTGTATATAGTGTTACAATAAGAGATAGGGTGAAAATAATTTAGGTGAATAGAGATTGTACATTAAAGATGAGGCAAATATATGTCTTGTTTAGCTCTTTTAACATACTTTTATTCTTGATGAATTTAAGAATTGGATTTTTCATTGTCGTTTTGGTTTAAGGACAAGTTTTGCAAAAGAAGTAAGCATTGAAACCATCAGGTCTTAGTAACTTGATAGAATGAAGAGAAAAGAGGGCCTCCTATATATCTTTATCTTTAAAAGGTTTGATTAAAGCCTTGACTGATTGAGTAAGGTGAAGTAAATCACTTGTTAATATAGAAACCACGTATAATATGTAAAATACACAAGAAGGGGGGGTTGAATTGTGTTAAATCGTTTAAGATATTAATCTTTAAAAACTTCTTGATTTTCTAGACAAATTCAGATGATTACAAAAACAATTCACTTAATTTGGTGAGTAATGTAATAGCGAAAATCAGTATCTATTCTTCTAACAACAAGAAAATTAAAAAGATAAGAGTTAGAGAATATGATGCTGCGATTTATCCTAGTTCACCCTTAACCTTAGGCTATGTCCAGTCCTCAGAGTCTGTATGAGATTTCCACTATAACTTTCAACGTTACAAGTATTATTTCTACACTTCCAGAGCCTCTTCAGGTCTCTTTCATAAAGTATTCTTTATCTGCTTTCTTAGACTCTTCAGGCTCTAGCCTTTCTTTTCACTGAAAAAGATATTGTTTGAGCTTCACGTTACAGATGTGCTTGCTCTCTTTTTCTCACTTGAGCTTTTACAATCAGAATTCTTTTCTCTCTTTGTATTGTATCGTAAAAGTAAAGTTATTTTTGTTTACAACTACACCTTCTATTTATAGCCTAAATCTTTAACGGTCTTCTTGAGAATTCTGCTTGTCGAATCTTCTAAAAATGGTTATTAGTCAAGTCCTGTAACTAACTCCAACTAACTGACGTTCTAGTTCATTCTTCAATTCCTATCATCTTGCATAGATTCACATGCTTCGTCTGGTATCTCATATGCTTCGTCTGGTGTCTTATATGCTTCGTCTGGTGTCTTAGACTAAGCACTCCGCACTTCGTCTTATCAGCTTTTACTAACGTATCGTCTTAATTTGATGATTTGTGCTACTTACATTTATTTGCTCACTTAACAAATTCATCAAAACAGTTCACACACTTCTATGATTATTATTATTTGATTTTCATCAAAATTAATACAAGAAGTAAAGTCTTCTTGACTTAACATAAGGATATGTTCCTTAATAATGGATTTCACCATATTGACATTAGATGAAGCATTAGAGTTTGTTCCATTTATTTTGGTAAAAAGGTGAAATCCTTATGAAGATCTTCTTTAGAGTTAATCACACAACCATTTTCATCCCTTAGTTAAGTAATTTTGTTGATATTCCTCTTTTTAGTAAGAGTTATATAGAAGAAATGAGTGTTTATATCCCTATCCTTCAGCCATAATGTCTTGGATCTTTACCTCAATAAGGAATTGCTTAATTATTTCATTTTATTATAGTGAAGTAGAGTTCTTTCCTCTTCTTTCTATAGCTGATTATTATGGGGGCTTTATAAATAGCACCTTAAACTCTATTAAGTTCCTTCTTAGCCTTTTTAATTACTACTTGATTGTTGGAGCATTCTATTTTATTAAGTTTCTTTAGTATATGTTTTACCTGTTGTAGATTTCTCATATAAAAATTTTTTGAAACAAAATAAGAATTTCCTACTTTGCTAACTGAGAATGTTTTGCATAAGAATTATGGTATGATCAAATAGTAAAGATTGTAGATAGCTTATTTACTCTTTGGAAAGCTTTGCATTTATAAATGAATAACAATAGCTTTATTCAACTTCTTCTTTATTAGCTAATTCCCCATTATGTTTGTTAGTCAATGTGTAAAATTGTCCCTCCATTATGAGATCTGTAACTTGGATTTGATTGCCACATTCTTTAAGTTTATCAGAATGATTCCTTAGGCACATAGTCCCTCGTGCAGCTTCTATTGAATACAACATACTATTGAAGTCTACTATGATCATCCATAGCTCGTAAATGTTTATATCAATCTCCTTGAGTTTATTTCACGACGTAGTTCTTTGAAAATTATAATTGATAGCATAAATTACAAAGGTTTGGAAAACTTACATTTGTATGTTTCATCTTGATTAGTAGGTGAATCAAATGTTACCCCACAAAATTGGTGTAGCTTCCACTTCATTATTATCAAAAGCATTAGTAATATTCCATTATAATGACAACTATAATTTGTGATAAAAGCTCAGCTCTTTTTGAAGAAGCTTAAGTTCTTATAATTACTCTCCTTAATTCTAAATCCTAAAAGGCCTAACAAAAAAGGATTAGATTTTTACACATAATTTATAACCATTTATTGTTTATTAGGCTATTAAGGCCTCTAATGTTCAAAACTATATTAGACATTAAGAAGGAGATGTTGATTTTTTTCTTCCTTTTAGAGATTCTCCTTGTGACTATTTGAAGGTTGGGCTCTAACTGTGCATCTCTTGCAAGCTTTCTAGTTAGATTGCTAGGAGTTTCTAGAGGTGCTTTTATTGTATTATAATTAGTTACCTCATGTTGGTTGGATGGTTCCACAACCTATATATCCTCAGTTGATATTTGTTAAGCCTGAATTTCAATAACTCACAGTATAGGTACTCATTATTATTAATAGTATTAGGGGACCATCTTCTGAAGTCTTATTCTCTCCTTTTAATTAGGAGATTTTATCTAATGATCGATCTCAGGGGGTATTAACATCTTTATCATTTGACCTCTTGGAGATGTTGTTGTTCCCTAACTCATTACTATCCTCAAGATGCATAAGTTCCATATAATCTCCTAACTGAAATCATTTCCCAGTTGCCCTCTAATTTTATTTTGGTTGAGTTTTCTCTACCCTCCAATTATAAATAATTATGACATGATCTTCAAAGACATTGTTAGCTTCATTTAGTGATAACAATGGGACAATTTATTAGTTAACACACAAATTTAGGTATAAATAACCCTTTTAAGGCTATTTGTTACTTCATTAATGCACAATAGCTTACCCACATAGCTAGCCAAAGGACATAGTCTTTTGGTTATCCGTATGTTCAACAAAATAGAATTTGCTTTTACCTTAAGTCTTGGAGCTTGATTTTTGGCTTACATGATTGAAGGATTAGTGGCTAGAAATTAAAGTGCCAAATGCTTAGCTTTAATACCTTTTAAGCTTGAATCATCATCATCATCACACCTAGTTTGAAGTCCCGCATTGAGGCGGGGTCTGGGGAGGTCTTATAGTACGCAGTCTTACCCCTACAAAGTAGAGAGGTTGTTTTTTGGTAGACCCACATGTAGATGTGACAGGTAAAAAAAATGATGTAGCATACTAGAAGCAAGAATTTAAGAGCTGACACGCATAGAAATTGAGTAACTAGAACCGCACTAAAGACAAAAAGGACATACCTGCTCATTGGCCAGATCAAAAAAGAAACTAGACCTTTTACCGTACCCTTGGCCCACCTCGTTTCACACTGTCTGAGTGCCATACTTATCATCCCAATACATTACATGCACCAAATCAAGAACATGGCTTCTT
>JAOTBA010000009.1:21384073-21400422 GCA_025629845.1 Erythroxylum squamatum
GATCTTTGTAATGATATATTTTGTGTAAAGTAATAAATATGTTAACTTTAATTACTTAGTAAATTATGTAAATAAATTTGAAAAAATGACATAAAAAGAAAATGTTAAAAAGTAAAGAGATAAAGTTTTCTTTTTATACTTTTGGTGCAATTTGATGTGTTACTATTTATTGCACCATTTTAGTGTGTGTTTTTAGTGTATTGGTTGAATTGAATTTTTTGCACCATTTTAATTTAGTGTTTTGGTGCCTTCGATTGGAGATGGCCTACAAGTATGGCCATCATTTCTCAAAATTAACATGCTTGTGTACTTCTTCAGGTATCACAGAAACAAGCAGAGAAGAAACTGAAAATATACTGAATCCCTTTTCTCGGGCGACCATGTTGAGGTACACAGACCATAGTACTGATTGATTTGATTACTTGTAGAAGCATGGATGAGATTTAACCACTTGTTAGTTGCTTACTTCACAATGGATGAATCAAGGTCGTTAGTAAAGTTGGTGAGATTCCTTCTAAACCAACCAGACTCGAAACTCGAAGGTGGTGGAAGGACAATGGAATCCCTATTATCCCTTTGCACTGATAAACACTTTTGATCAAGAAGTAACGTTGAAACTAAGCCATCTTTTATATGTCGTTGTTGGCCCACAATCTTCTTTCTGATTATGATGGAAGAAACCACACGATTTGTAGTGAACATCACAGCATATAATTACTCTGCAAGTTTTAAAGCAATGATTAACTGTAAAAATCGTTAACTTTTAGTTCAATTTAGTTAATAATTTTATCATTAAAAATTGATTTATTTATTAATTAATTAGTTAATTATTATAAATTAATAATTTTTATAAATTAAAATAAATAAATTAATTTTTATTTGATAATTTTATTTTTAATTAAATTTTAAATTCTTAAATAGATTATTACAATAACTTTCAAACATATTTTAAATTTTATTTAATTTTTAAATAAAGATGCCAAGAAACGATGACGCAGTTCTTATCAAATAACACATAGATTACTACATTTTTAATTTTGTACTCAAAAGATAGAATCGCCCACTTCAAGCATTTCCACACCCCAACTTAATAAAGTGGTGAGGGAGATAAGTCATGGTTTAATCTCACTTAACTCTTCAGAGAAGCGGCCTACTAATCGGTGCGCAGAACGAACCATTATATTGAATGAAACTTTCACATTATAACTATCAAGATTCAAGACTCGGACCTAAGATATTTGTAATCAACAACTTTCCTGACGAGCAGTTGAGTTACCCATGCGGGCACTACACCTGTATGTTACGAATGTCTTGACATTGTAGCTGTAAACGAGGAATTGGTCTCACAAGTTTGGACAAAGGATATCCCTTTTTGACCTAACGAGAGAACATGGCGAGTGTATTTACCATCTACAATTTCAGGCAGTCAACATGATATTGTTTCGGACGCGGTAGTAGTTATAAGCATCTTTGACTTCCAATCATAACCGAGTCTTCTCCGGTGTGCTGCTAGACTTCAATAGCCGTTTCGACTTTCAACCATTTTGAAAAAATATCCTATACGACTTTATTTATCGCACAAGATAAAATAATAATAATTAAGGTAAAAGATATAAATATCTTTGTAATTTAAGAATTTAATTTTTTAATTTCAATTAAAAAATAATAATAGAATACATGTGATATCAACTAAATCTCTAATAATAAGCATTAATTAGTTCGGACTTAAATTAATAATTTAAAATAATTATAATAAATTATTAATCAATTTGGTTCTAATCTAAAGATTAGGTTAAATCTTTGTGTAAATAATATTTAATTGATACAAATATAATATTTATGTTGCATATATTTCATTCTTATTTTAATTAAACTTTAAAAAAGATTTTTGAAAAATTAAAAATTTCAAAACTTTTAAAAATAAAAGGATTTTTAAAAAAGTTTAAAAATATAAGAGATTTTACTCTGATTAATATAAAAATTATTAAAAAAAGACTTTAAGGTCGCTTTTTAGTTGAAGAGGAGGAGATCGGAATACCGTTTTGATTGGGTGGATTATAGTTGTTATTTTATGAGTGTATTTGCTCAAATATAGAGAGTGGGAGTTTGTTCCACATTGGAGAAAGAGGGAAAAGAAGACTAACATATAAGTTTAGTGGGTTATTTTATCTATCACCAATTTGTTTTAGAATAAAACCTCACTTAAATTTGTATGTGGTCTAACTTTCCTTCTCGTATGGACCCGTAAGCTTATTGTAAATTCTAACATGGTATCAGAGCAGGTTGCTCTTATATTAGTCGTTAACACCTCGAAATAAATTATGTCACGTGTTAGATCCACACGTGAGGAGCGTGTCTGGAAATATAAAGAATAAGAGTTTGTTCTACATTGAAAAAAGAAAGGAAAGAAGACTAACATATAAGTCTAGTGGGCTACTCCACCTATCACTAATTGATTTTAAGATGGAACCTTATTTAAACTTATGTGCGGTCTAACTTTCCTTCTCGTATGGGTCCGTAAGCTAAATATATAAATAATATACCCTCTATCTTATGAAGAAAGATATGTTGTTCTTATGGTTGTGCCCTCTATGTCCAAACAATCTTACCGATCTAATTTGTTGTAATAAATGATTGAGATGAGTTAGAGCTAAGGATGCCATAAGATTGAAGTAAGAGAAGATTTGTTCCCCTAATGAGTTTACATTTAAAGAATAAAGCATAAAGAGATTAGAAAGCAATTTATGTCCCAACTGGCCTGAGGAGGAGGCTAATTATACGAACCATTAGGCTCGAGCCATCCCAAAGCTTTGGTTATGGTCCGGTCCCACACCAACTTTCCACTTTCTTTCTAACACAGTATTGGAATAACAAAGGCGCTAACATCCAACCACCAAGACCCAAATAAGGATTTGGATGATTATACCCAACTTATAATCTCCATCGTCAAAAACCCCGCTCTCTCTCTCTCTTCAACCAAAATGCCGCGTGATGGCCATCAACCGGCTCCCGAAAGCTTCAATCTTGACGCTCCTCCGATGAAGAAAAGAACCTCGTTTTTCGCGGACTGAATCTTGTAATATACAGTTTCGATCTCTTTGTTTTTGTTGGTTTTATATTTACAGTTGCAACATTAGAGACAAAGAAAAAACCTCTCTTTTTTTTTGTTTCTTGAATCGGCACTGTTTCGATTCGATTGTGAAGAGAAAGTCTTGAATCGACGTACCCATCTGAGTCAAACCCTTAAATTTTTGGGATTTGTTCTTCTCTGTCTTTGAGAGGAGTAGCTGTGTGAATGGAACTGGATAGCATTGAATGTGTGATCGATGAGGATGAGATCCATCAACACCACCATCAATTCGCTCCGGTTTCAAAGCCACACAACACGAACAACAGTAATAGTGTGACTTCGGGGATTCGCACCACCAGCGTCCATGAGCTCCTTGAATGTCCCGTTTGTACCAATTCTATGTACCCTCCGATTCATCAGGTTAGGTCCTTTTATGGGTTTTGTGTAAAACTTGATGTAGTGCAGATATAATTAGACAAAGTCTTTTAATGAACCTATAACCCTATTTTCTTGAAATTCTAATTAGATTGATATAAACTGACCTAACATAAAGAAAGAAATCTAAAAGAATAGAATTGTGTGGGAAGAGGAATCGGCCTAAACTTCATCATTTTTGTCCATGGGTTTTAATTCTTTATAAAGCTATTAACTTTGTACTTCTCTTTTTGACTTTGGATTATTGCATTTTGATTTTTGGGCTTTGATCCGATTTTGGCGCCCATGATACTTCTTCTAACTCTTTGTTTTTTTTGGGTATAATTGCGATAAATTGATTGGTAAAACCCTTTTTAGGATTGCTTAGTTTTTGTTCTGAAATGATCAGTTAATTTGACCCAATTTTGGAGAACTAGACTTCTATGACTTTTCTTTAGTCGGCATGAAGCACAGGCAAATTAGTCAGTTTTATGGTTTTCAGAAAATAAAGTTTTGATGGACTTGGAGATCGAGGTTTAGGTGCATTTGTCTCCATATGGTAATTTAAACTTGTGGAGAAAGACCAAGTATGCTACAACAACTAAATTTTGTTCCGTGGTTCTTTTCATTTTGTCTTTGAAGATAGTGGGATGTTTTATTGTCATTTAGGATATTGGTTAAACAAGGATCCAGGATTTGGATAATTCACGTCTTCATTTGCTAACCTCAAATTCGCTTTGGGTTGTACATTGTTGCTTGATAGTTGATGGAAGAGATAAAGACAAACAGGTGTGTTTACTTCAGGCACAAGAAAATCTTGATGTGAATTTTGGGTTGCTGAGTCTGGTTATGAGGTAAAGATAGGGTTCTCCATGTAGTTAATTTTTCACATCTTCTGAGGACCAAAGATTTAAGGTTGATTTGATATGAGATACTTGACAGATATTGGGAAATCAGTCAATTATGCTGATAGATGTATGGGTTAAAGTATGGAATTTTGCAATAATGAATAAGGATTACATATGGTGGGCTGGCTGGATATGGAGGATGGTCTTAAGCCCTCTTTAGCAAGTTCTCTTTATGTAGAAGCAATTAAGCGCACAAATACCATCAGATGGGAATCACAATATGTTATTTGTGACTTCTATTGCATTTTTGGCTGTCATAATTCCTTTGTTTTCAGAAGATTTTTGGCTAATGTGTTGATCTAATTGTTGTTTCTACAGTGCCACAATGGGCATACGCTCTGTTCAACCTGTAAAACTAGGGTGCATAACCGGTGCCCGACTTGTAGACAGGAGCTTGGTGATATTAGATGTCTAGCTCTGGAGAAAGTTGCTGAGTCACTGGAGCTGCCTTGCAAGTACATGGTTCTTGGGTGCCCAGAGAATTTTCCTTACTACAGCAAACTCAAACACGAGTCCCTCTGTAACTTCAGGCCATACAACTGTCCATATGCTGGATCAGAATGTGCTGTTACTGGGGATATCCCTTTCCTAGTTGCTCATCTACGGGATGATCACAAGGTGGACATGCATTCTGGTTGTACCTTTAACCATCGTTATGTGAAGTCCAATCCCCGTGAAGTTGAAAATGCAACGTGGATGTTGACGGTATGTGTATGTTATTAATTGACAATGATAATGTATTCAGTCAGCTTGTTTATAGAGTTTTTTAATATCTTGCAAGGCGTGTGAAGTGTTATTCTTAAATGATTTAGTCATGCCATCATTATATGAAATTCAGAATATGGCAGTTTTGACACATTGAGCCAAGCAGAATTGATGCCTGCTTAAATAAATGATAATGGTGATAATGGATTTTGCAACTCATTGGAAATTGCTAAATTTGGAGCTTTTTTAAGTGGTTATTTAGATGGTAAAATATGTGGTGACCGAAAGTCATGACCTTTGCTGGTCTTGAGATTAGTTAGATGGTAAAATATGTGGTGACCAAAAGTCATGACCTTTGCTGGTCTTGAGAAATGCATACAACAACCTGACAGTTATCAGTTATGTACATTTTTTGGCCTGTTATATCTTCTCCTTTTGGTCCTGGTTTCTCTAATAATCCAGTGGTGATCTGCAAAAAAATTGGTTTCCCTTGTTTTTATGGTAACTTAATTTCTGCTGATCATCTTCCGCAGATAGATATAGCTCTGCATTCCTTGTTAGCATCCAATTCCGATCTATCTCAGGCTCAGTTGCTTTTCTTGTCAAGTACTGAAGTATCCTTGTGATTGATTATGTAGGTTTTCCACTGTTTTGGTCAATACTTCTGCCTCCATTTTGAAGCTTTCCAGTTGGGAATGGCCCCTGTTTATATTGCATTCCTCAGATTCATGGGTGATGAGACAGAAGCTCGAAATTACAGCTACAGCCTGGAGGTTGGGGGATATGGCCGGAAACTCATTTGGGAAGGCACCCCTAGAAGCGTAAGAGATAGCCATAGGAAGGTCAGGGACAGCCATGACGGCTTGATAATACAGCGTAACATGGCATTGTTCTTCTCCGGAGGGGATAGGAAAGAGTTAAAGCTGCGAGTTACAGGGCGGATATGGAAAGAACAGCAGAACCCGGAAGGTGGGGCATGCATACCGAATCTCTGTAGTTAGAGCTTAATAGCACCCCTTTCTTTCATCTCTCTCTCTCTCTCGCTCTCTCAATGTGTGCTGTGTTTCTTGTAAGTTTAATACTATAAGCAGATGGCAGATGATGTTGAGGAGGACCTTTCTGATTGATACTGGAGGCCTCCAGCTTTATGAATTCTCCATAAAACTTCTTGAAGATGTTCGCCCCGATTCTCTTCAGTCCAATTGTAGTTTATTACTATGTATACACGTCTTTTTTTTTTTGGTTAATTCCAAAAGTTGAGCATAATTTGTAATCCGACTACTTTGAGTTTCTGATCCGAATTGAGCTTTGCACTTGAACCATCTTCCGAATCTTCCAAGCAGTTAAAGCTGGTAATATTAGAATAACCCATTAAAGAACGGAAAAGAACATTAGACTATACAGTGTTGTGCTATTCATAACTTTCACATGGAACAACTTCTTTGGAAGAAATTATGAACAGAACAACCACCTTTAGAACCAAAAGAAACGATGTCGTTCCAGAACTGTCGAATGTTGACAGGGTTAGCAATGGTTTAAAGGTGCACAAAACCCAACCTTTTCACCTCTTCTTTTGACAAATTTAGTTCTTAAAACACTTGCACTTCCTTTATCCGCTCGTGTTCTTTAATGGACCTTCTTAATTTTCCAAGCAGGCCTTCCTTGCGGGTTTCGTTTCTGGCATCTGAATCCTATGTGAAGACCTGCAAATGCGGAAAATCATGCAAATTTCCGGTTTGCAGCTCCCGGTTTTACAAAGGGTCCTTAATTTCAACGTATATGCGCTTCTCGACCACCAGAAGCGTGTTTGTTTCAGCTCATTTTGGCGGACCTACCAGTCGTAGAAATTCACTGAGGAAGAAGCTCGTTGACGATTTACAGGTGCGTCAGAAAAATCCCGAGTTTCCTATCAAATTTGATTGGCACGATGAATCTGGTGAGGGTTTGGATTATTCTGATTTTGACGTTGGCGTTGATAGAGGTTTAGTTGAGTTGGATGATGTTAATGGATGGAAACCGAAATCCAAGACAATGGGAGAATCTGTTCCTTTGAGAAAGCTTGAAAATTGGGTTGATCGGTACAAGAATGATAGTGCATACTGGGGCATTGGGTCTAATCCCATTTTCACTGTTTTTCATGATGTAGAGGGAAATGTCAAGAAAGTCGTGATTAATGAGGATGAGATTTTAGAGAGAAGCAGAGTGGAGAAGTCGGAATCTGAGGACTCAAAAGAAATTCATTTGAAACTTCTGCGTGCAAAGGCTTTGGCTGCAGAGATGGAGAAAACAGGGAATGGGATTCCAAGAAATAGCTCGGTGGCAAAGTTTGTTGTTTCCAGTGAGGAGCCCGGCTTTTTTAGCACAATTTGTGGTCGTGCTCTTAACCCTGAATTTGTGCCTGTAATCTCTAAAGTTGGAAGATTGATCCTTTTTGGCTTTGTTGCTATTTGGGCAGTGAAGAAGCTATTCACCTTTAGTAACAAGGCGGAACACTACACAGAGTTTGAGAAGGAGATGATGAGGAGAAAGCTCAAGTTTAGAAAGGAGCAAGAAGCTATGGAGAAATGTGGAGTGGAAGTTGTTCAAGAACCTCCGATGGTGTCAATCGAAAGACCTAAACTGGATAAGCATGAATTAATGAAAAGTATAGTTAAAGCCAAGGCTTCAAAAGATAAGTTAGAGCTGGCAACAAAAGCTAGTGAAGCAGGGGATATTGATACCAAAATTCAGGAAACTAGAGCAATGGCTGAACACATTCCGGAAATTGAGAGTGGAGAACAATCAACAGTTGACAAGGGTAGAAAAGAAAAGCAACTCATGACTAATAAATCATTTAGGGAAACTGAAATGGTTAAAGAGTGTGGAGAAGAGATTATGAATCTTAAAGATACAGATTCAGGAGAAAGGAAGGGTATGAGTGAAAGCAGAGCCAATTCGTATGAATTAAATGGTGAGCATGCTGGGTACCCAAGCAAGGTCTCTCCTGAAGAGAATAATATTGTGCAGGGTTGTATTACTTCAAGTGTGAATGTCTTAAAAGATAAGCTAAGAGTGACGGCAAAAGATATCTTACCTTCCTTTGATAGTCATGAAGGTGAATCATGCATGTCGAAGAACAGTTCTAAACTGAGGTTAATACGATCAGTAAAAGAAGCTAAGGAATTTCTTGCCAAGAAAAGGGGGCATCATATTCAAGAACCTGAAGTGGGCGCTGGTGTTCTTAAAACAAGCCATAAAGTGGACATGGATGGGAAAGTGGCCGAACCTCTAACTTTAGGCACAAAATCAGATCTTTTGACTGAGTCTACTACTTGTGAAGATTCTATAGCAAAGAAGAAGGAATCTTTTGTAACTGAGAATAAGGATTTTGATAATTCTTGGAAAGGAAATGGGATGCATACTACTCAAAGACCTCAAAGTTTGTCTAAATTTGTCGATGGTGGAAACAGCAACAAGGAAAATCCATCTGTAAGTACTGAAAGCTGGATTGAAACAAATTTTCATGAAGTTGAACCCTTAGTTAAAAAGATTCGGGATGGGTTTCAAGATAATTATAGAGTTGCAAAAGAGAAAGCAAAGGAAAATACGAGTGCTGATACAACAAAGCTTGACTATAATGAAGATGATAGTGAACTAGAGTGGATGAAAGATGAAGGTCTAAGAGAAATTGTTTTTCAAGTTCGTGAGAATGAGCTAACAGGAAGGGACCCATTTTATTTGATGGATGCTGAAGACAAGATCAATTTCTTCAAAGGTCTTGAAAAGAAGGTTGAGAAAGAGAATGAAAAACTGTTGCAAGTGCATGAATATCTTCATTCAAACATCGAAAATCTTGATTATGGGACAGGTATTTTGTTCTTCTTAAGGCGTGTCATCTGCTACCAAATTTTCTTTTGAGGCCACCTTTCTGTAGAAATTGTTAGTTATTTTGGCACAAGCTCTGTTGGTCTGCAGCACCACATACTCTTATATGAGTTTGAAATTGCCATTGTTTTCCTTTGCTATATTCCAATTGTGTAGGTCATGTCATTTGGGAGCATATATTGTTGTTTGAAAAACAAATACTAATAGTAGCTCCTTATTGTCCTGTAGATGGGATTAGTTTGTATGATCCACCAGAGAAGTTTATACCTCGATGGAAAGGACCCCCATTAGAGAAGGACCCTGACTTCCTCAATAACTTCATAGAGCTACGTAAAGCAGCTATTGATGGAAAAACCAGCAATTCCTACCCTGTCGAGAAGGATGAACATAATCGTCTCAAATCATTAGATTCCCCAGTCAAAAAAAATGTCACCAATTCTTCGACAAATTATGCCTCAAAAAATAACTTACACTCAAAGGTTCCAAAGGGTCCCAAGACGATTATAGAAGGTAGTGATGGTTCCGTCAGAGCTGGAAAAAAATCTGGTAAGGAATATTGGCAGCACACAAAGAAATGGTCCCGTGGATTTTTGGAATCTTACAACGCTGAGACAGATCCAGAAATTAAATCAATTATGAAGGATATAGGGAAGGATTTGGATAGATGGATCACTGAGGAAGAAATCCAGGAGGCAGCTGAGCTGATGACAAGATCAACACAGAGAAATGAATTCATTGGAAAAAAAATTAAGAAACTGAAACAAGAAATGGAATTATTTGGACCACAAGCTGTGGTGAGCAAGTACCGGGAATATGCGGAAGATAAGGAAGAAGACTACTTATGGTGGCTAGATCTTCCGCATGTACTTGTAAGAAAACATGTCCTTTATTTTTTTTTACTGACATTGCCAGAATGTATGATTTTCTAAACATGTATTGACATCAGAAAAGAGTAAGATAACACAAAGTCAAAGTTTGACTGATTTTCTAAACATGTATTGACATCAGATAGAGTAAGATAACACAAAATCAAAGTTTGACAGAATGCTGTAGGGATTTTTTTCTATTTCACAATTTCCAGCATAGCATATTAGCAATATTATGAAAAAAGTTATTATCTTTCTTTTTTGTTCACCATGAATTAACTTTCATAATTAGTACATATTCTATTTTGAAATAACAGTAATGAAAATGCAGTTTAATACTATTTCAACCGTCAACCATGGTCTTTTAGGAATAAGACTGTGCATGACCAAAATCATTGAACAATTATTTCTGTTTTTTTCAGTGCATCGAGCTATATATTGTGGAAGATGGGCAACAAAAAATAGGATTTTATTCATTGGAGATGGCTGAAGATCTTGAACTGGAGCCAAAACCACGTCATGTGATTGCTTTTGAAGATGCTGGTGACTGCAAAAACTTTTGTTATATCATTCAGGCTCACATTGAGATGCTAGGAAATGGCAACGCCTTTGTTGTTCCACGACCACCTAAGGTTTGATTTTCTTTTGGTTATGTAGGAAATTTTGATCATAGTAGCAAGCTTAACCCACGAGACACATAAGTTGAAATTGTATCATATGATTCCAGTCCAGAATCGATTGATAATCTGAACATCTTTTAAATCTATCAGTTGTGAAAATGTGTCATTTTCCAATGAACCTGAGATTCTCCACTTTTTGGAATTCATCAGAATATGATCTGGCTAACGATCTAAGAGATGAAACTGTTTGTCAAGGCCTTTTACTCTGGCCACTTCGTTGGTTTAGGATTCATTAAGGACACGTCCTTGACTTTAAGCAAATTCATGAAGCCTTGACTTATCTTTGTCCTCTTTCACTCCTTGGAGATGGTAATTTCTTTGGTCATCATTACTAATCTTCACCCAGGATGCCTTTCGGGAAGCTAAAGCAAATGGCTTCAGTGTGACTGTGATCAGAAAAGGAGAATTGCAACTGAATGTGGATCAAACCCTCGAGGAGGTTGAGGAACAGATCAGTGAGATTGGGAGCAAAATATACCATGATCAGCTCATGCGAGAGCGTTCCATCGATATAAACTCACTGATGAAGGGTGTGTTTGGCTCTAGTGGCCAAACTGGCAGCAGTAAGAGGTATATATTCCATTGGGTTCTTTCCTTTCTCTTGGGAGTCAAACACCTAAACTCGTTTCTTTGTCTTCATTTGTTTTCAGGACAAGGTCAAAGCGGCTACTGAAGAAGCCTCCCAAGATATGAAAATTTCTGTTGTTGAACGCTTGCGTGAGTTTTAAATATTCTGACCCTTGTCGAAGCTCGATGATCATGCCAGGCCTTCGTCAACCTACATACTTGGTCTCAGAGTCCATTCCAAGTTGGGGTAACAATCGCATGTGGACTTGGGATCATTTTAGCTACCACTTAAACGACTGAATTTAGCTGCAGGTCCCTTCAATAGTTATGCTGCAACAGGGACTTGTTCAACAGAGCCGTCTTTACTAGTTTAATCCACTTAGAGGGCAGTTCTTGCTAGTTCTTCCTGAGCAAGCATTGTTCTAAACTTGTCCCGAGTGCTGGTACAAGACTGTATTTGCAAGTGAGTTCAGCAAATACGAACTACATTACATCCAGATCAAGCCAAGCAATCAAACGTTTCCGTGTTGTTAATAGAAGGGCCTTATTCAGGAGTTGGATCCTATCTGTGTAGAATAAGATGCTCCTCAGTTGTTGCTTATTATTTTTTCAAACTATTTGCATATATTACGCTACTATACCAAGTTTTTTGAGAAAACCTCAGGCTTGTACTGTACTGAGCAGGTTAGGAGCCATACGTTATTTGACATTTCAATTGGAGACTAGCATTATTAATGATCTTCATGATATCTTGTTGTTTGGCAATAGGCCCAATCTTAGGTTTTGCAGTCTGAATTTGGCTTGATGTTTGATCAGGTTCAGATTAATACCAAAATGATATTGTTTTGCTGAATCAATTTGGGTCGAGTTAATCCAAACCGGACCCTGAAGACCCTGAAGTCATAGCTACTTCAAAATTGGGTCAATTCAAGTATGGTCATTGACTATGACATGCATGTATGAATGTTGATGTGTATATCAATGTATTTATAGCGTTAAAGAAGTTAAAATGATGTGGTATCATCTGCTCAGTAACTTTGGGAAACACGAGGGAAATGGTTGTCTTTGTGGAAGATGTCATGAGTAATAACAAGTCGATATACAAATCATAGAGAAATTAGAATCTAAATAGCGAGAGGTTTATTTCTTGAATACAAATTGAACAACAGTTCATCATAAAAATCACCAAACCTTATCTCTGTTCAATCAGAAAAGTTCATACTAATTGTCATAAAAGAATATGAACTTGAATACAAACGAAGAAATTCCTCTTCAAACAAACCTCACAAACAGTTTGAGAGCCCTGCCCTTTTATGAATATGTACAACTATATATTCACTAACAACAAATACCAATGTTGACGACAGAATTTTGCATTTCAAGGCAGAGACCTAGCAATTTCATCAAGGCGAAAGTCCATGATATGAGATACAGTTTCAAGGAATGCAGCCTCACTTGTACCTGGAAGAACAGAATCCTTAGCCTCTTGGACTATCTCCTCAATCAGGGATTCTTTCTTCAAGGTTTCCCTGCACATTATGCTTCCAATAGCGAAAGGGGTCAGCCCCCTCTCCACCCCTTTCTTCAATAGCATGGTGGAGATGCGAAGTGTGCATGCACATTCTACCGACATCTGCCATCCATAAAACTTCAGAAGGGCAATATCTGCTTCAGCATCAAGGGATTTGATATATTCAACAGTCTCACAGTCAAACGGATGGCGAGCTTGAGGCCAATAAAGCCAATCAAACGTGCAATCTGCAAACTGCAAACAAAATGCAATGATGATCTTCATCAGTTTCAGTAGCAACCATTATTGTAAGACATGAATAATATTCAATGGAGAGTTTAACCACAAACTGATGAAGTAAAATGGAGCCAAACTAGTGAAATACGTACTAAAACTGAACAGACGAATTAAAAAGAAAAGAACGAAAGAAACTGCATTGAGTTGCCGAAAGTAATGGCATAAGAAATCACTTACACTTTCAGGCAAGCAGTATCCATGATCGATTGGTATCAATACAGTGTGACCACTATGAGGATCTTTGCTCCACAAGATGTTCCCAGCATGCCTATCCGCATTTGCCATCCGTATATCCAGTACTGCAATTTTATGAACTTCTTGCCGTGGAAAGGCACCAGGACCGATATCCTCACAACTTCCACTGTTCTCCATGAACATCTGTAAGGACCCAATCTTGGTGGTTATATCCTCTGAATAATTAAATCGTTTATGCAAGCACTTGACCATAGCTGTGGGTGGGACCCCGGCAAAACCCCTCTCAGCACCAAACATGGATCTACGTCCACTTCTGGGATGATCCAAAATGTAAGCTGCAACTTCTCGGAGAGCTCCTTCTCCAACTCTAGTGCCCTTTTTCAGCCCTTCACCATCAGGAGATGCTGGTAGGCCATTGGGGTTATTAATCGCCTTTGGTTCTTCATCAGTCGGCTTGAAAACTGAAACAAATTTCTGTCCACGTGAATCCTGCATGAAGTAAGTCCCTCCTGTGCCTTCCATAGACCTAATTGGATCATTCCCACTTTCTAACCCATCAAAGGTAGCACCAATCATGTCCCAGATTTCAGTCGGCAATTTGATTTTGGGGTTGACAACAATTGGCTCCAACTCGAAATCCCTGTCACTATGCTTTCTAAGTATAATATCTCTGCTAACTTCAAAGCTTGTCTGATGATTCTCTTTAGCAGCATCATACTGTTTCCCAACAGTCTCGCCATCATTCACTTGTGGAACCTCAAGGGACAATTCAAAGTTTTTCTCCACAGGCCTCGCCCGGACTTTCACACATTTCCTTACCAACAAATGTATTACTGCATCATTACGATACTGACAAAGATCATCGATAAGCTTTTGATCCTCAAGCGGTGTCTCATCACAAATCACTTCTTGCTCGTAAATATCATCAAACTCTTTCTCTTTCTTTGCAATCTGCTGTTTCACATACCCAACATCCCTCCCCCGCTCCACGCAGAATGTAAACTCTATCCCGGAAGTGGTCTTGACTTTTACAATCTGAATATCAGAAAGCCTGAGAACTAAATGCAGAACATTTCCATCCCCAATGCCATAGTCACGGACAAGTGAGTTGCTTCTCGACAATTCCCGACCTCCACAGACAAGTTTTTGTTTCTTTACAACAAACCCTTTACAAGACTGTATCCGCAGTTTCACAGATTCAATAGAGTCAGACTCTAAAACACGCATCGGCGTCATAGACCCCCCAACCGATAGATACACCATAATGGACTCCTCAGAGCATACACCGGGTCGGGCATTGCCGTAGTTAGCCGGCAAAACAGGGTCATTCTGAATGGGAGAGAGAGCAACACCAGAAATAGACATTGTTTTTTCTTTTATTTTATTCTCTCCCCCTCAAGAAATGATTTCAATTACAATGAATTAGACCCTCGACACTGTACAAATCACAAAAGATCACTCATTTTCATCTTTTACTGACCACCTAATCCAATCTAGATGATCAAACGAAACCCTACACAAATTCAAATCCCAAGACCTGTACAACAACCCTAGAAAAAACAAAGCTCCGACAACGGAGCTAAATCTAGAGCGATTCAGGGCCAAAGCTGATCGACCCAGAATCACAAAGAGACTAAAGGAGGGAGAACTTACGAAAATGAAAATTTGAAAACAAAATATAAACAAACAATCACTGATTGAGAAAAAGAAGCTCAAAGACTTGGCGATTAAGCAGACGGAGAACACAAACAAAGGATTCTTACCAAAGGGGAAGAATCGAAGAGGATTAGGAGGAGGAAGCGTGGATTAAAAGTCTAATCTACTTTTAGTAAAATGCATTACGATCCGATAATCTCTGTGAATAACCAAACAAACATTTTTAAGTATTGAGTCTTGACTTGAGAGAGGGGAAAGCATTGGGCGAAAGAGAGAGAAGTACGTGTATGCTTATACCTTCTTTTACGGATGAGTCGTTGGAATGTATTTTTGACTATTTTTTCTAAATAAATAAAAGTCTTTATTTGACCCACCCATTGTTCTTTGATTCCTTATTTCGTATTTATCTTTATTTTGACAATAAATATTAAATACCAATATAAAGAATATAAATATGTAAAAACAAAAAACGAATGAGATAAAGAGGTTTAATATTACGTAACCTTATTTTTAATTAGTAGAGAGATTGTTTCTAAATGATCCATATGAAAAGAAAAAAACGACATCTTTATTTAATAAATTTAAGACAATAATAAATAAATAATTCAATTTTATAACGATCCATTCTCATTTTCAATTAATACAAATATTATTGAGTGAATTATTATTATTTTTAATTTGCATATTATTCAATTATAAATTTGTCATTATTTGTTTTCCTTTTTTTCTTTGTCATATTTAATTTTAATAAATAATAAATAATTTATTTCTATATTAATTTTAAACCTAAATTTTAATATTTTAATTACTTGGTAGAACATTATCAAACTCATTAATTTTTATATCCACAAATAAATAACTCCATATAAGATTTCTATACATAAAAGTTTTATTTTACTTATTGAATTGAATGTGACATTAACTAATTTAAATATTGCTCTCAACTAAAACAAATATCTAAGCTTGTATATTATACTTTGTGCAGGCCATTGAAGATATACAAAGTACAAACAACTTTATCAGGAAACAGGGAAGCTTGTCCCCAAGTCAGGGTTATCTCCAGGCATAATCAGGAGTGGACATATCAGGAACAGACAGCTCCCTCCTGCGTACCCTTGAACTACTGCTGTGATTGGTCTTCTTCAAAGCCCAGAACAAAGCTGGGAAAGGCCAGAGTTATGTCCCTGATGTAAAATCCAAAAACTCTCGAAGTGTCAAATGACTAAAAGTTAAAATAGTTAGCAATGAAGTGGTTTTAGGATTTCAGCAGCAAAATTGGCTTTTAGTCTTTCTTCCTCCAGCTAATTACTCTGAGTTGAGTACAAACAATAACAGCAAACACACATCTGCAGAATTTTAGACATGAACATCATTCCTTTGAGTCAAACTGCAACTTAGGGGCTTGGCGAAATGAGCGCTGCTTTACTCCCACTCAAGCCTCGGTTCATCATCCTCAAGAAATATTGTCCTATGTTACGGAGGTACAACTGGCCCATCACTTCTACAATATCGTAGCCCCCTCCTATTCGGCTCCCTGTAAACATGTTATAGAGGTATGTTGGCCAAAGCCCCGTGAAGGATGGGTTAGTTTGTCTACGGATGGTTCATCCAAAGGTA
>JAOTBA010000009.1:21403306-21415211 GCA_025629845.1 Erythroxylum squamatum
ATACACATATATGTATGTACATAAATACACAGTATTTATGTACATACATATATGTGTATATGTACGTATTTATGTATCAGCATATCATACAATTAGAAATTCAGGGGTTAGCATGTCAGCTCCCAGAAAGCTTCAAGCTAACATGAGGCAGCTTCATGAAAGCTTCAAGCTATCATGAGGCTTCAGTTGTGAGGTAAATAGTCTAACATCAAGAAAAAAAAGTGAACTCCAGTAGAGTTTTGTAAGTTGGATGACTTCAAGGTCGTGAAATGCTCGCTCCTTCTTTTACTGAAGCAGTTCTAATTTTAAGATGGCACAGGAACTTCATTACCAAAACTATTCCTAAGAGTTTTGAGTTCATCTTTGTTCTTTAATCTGTAAACAATTCAGACCAGTTATCATGTAATAAGTTGGCTACTGCCTTACTCTGACAATCTAAGTAGCTTTAGAGATAATTCAATTGATGTTGGGTGGTGATTTTAGAGTTAATGATGATTACCCGCCACCAACAGCCAACTTATTCACCAGAATAACCAATGATTTTCCTTCCAATTCAAGAGACTAACACCTCTCAACCACCGTCCACAGGTCACCCACTATCACAATTGCTTCACACTTACACTCACATTACCATCTCCCTTCTTGTTCTTCCCAATCCACTAACCATAGACATGTTCGATGGCGAATTCAAGAACATGCATGCTTCTTTCGTTGTGTCTCGCGCTTTTTCTCTCGGAATGTGACATTCTCGCCATTGCTGATCCCAATCACTTCAATAGACCGATCAATGAAGTTAAAGAAGAAAGTGGTGGAACTAATAACACTACCCTTCACGGAGATAAGAAAACTGAACCTGAATATGGTGCTCAGAGTGTTGTTTCGTCTCAAAATGGTAAAGCATTGGCGGAAAGATCAGAGCTCTGTAAAACCAATGTCAATGGTTTTCTTCCTCCCCCATACCATAATATATCAAACATGATCTGCACGCCGATTTGGGATACTCACATTTTGAGGGTAAGTCTTTGTTGCATATATATATATATATATATATATATATATATGCATCTCATTTTCTTTGTTGCTTCTCAGGAGTTTCTGGTTTTGTGAGAACAGTTACATCTTTGTCATTTTTGATAAAATGATCTACATATAAACATTATTGGGTTTATTAGATAGATCTGAAACAAAGATGGTTTAGGACGAATAGCTTTAGGCCATTGATTCCATTGCCTTAAGCACCTGACTTCTGAGAACGAGTGTTATAAATCGTATTTAACAGCTTAGAATAGTTACCTTTTAACTGATGTAGCAACATCTGGTGCAGTATCACAAGGGAGAAGACAATCTGGTGACGTTTATAGTATCTGCTGTGTACACCACAGGATGGGTAGGAATTGGGTTTTCAAAAGATGGAAGAATGGTTGGTGCTAGTGCAGTGGTTGGGTGGTTTACCAAGAAGGGTCATCCCAGGATTAAGCAATACTACCTTCAAGGTACTCGTCCCTCGCAAGTCATAGCAGATGCTGGAGAATTGGACCTTACGAAAGTTCCACCCGCAGTTGCACTTAGTGGGGCTTCAATTCACATGGCTTTTCAAGCTAAGTTCGAACACCCTCTCAATAAGCAGTTAATTCTGTTGGCTTTTGGAACCTCGTACCCGACTCATTATCGCTTGACCAAACATGTCGACAAGACTGTTATAATGTTCGACTTCTCCGCAGGTTTATCTGTCAACATATACATTCCATTTCTGCTTCAGTCTCTTACAGTTCATAAACTAATGGTTTTGGTCATCGTCTGGTTTTCCACAGGTTCTGCATCTTCTGTAAATCACCACCAGATGAAGACGGCTCATGGTGTGTTGGCTGTTATGACATGGGGTCTGTTTCTTCCAGTTGGGGCGATCATTGCAAGATACATGAGGCATAAAGATCCTCTATGGTATTATCTTCACGCAGGCATTCAATTCACAGGGTTTCTGCTGGGTCTGGCTGCTGTGGTTGTTGGACAACAAATGTATGTCAAAATTAGCGCTGATGTATCAGCACATAGAGGCATTGGAATCTTCGCTTTTGTGCTCAGTATTCTCCAGGTAAGCTCCATGTATATAGGAGCTTTTGACAGCGACTTATGTTACTTTGACAAAGTTTAGCTAACTGTGTCTGAAAATGGTTCAGATATTGGCGTTCTTTCTACGACCCAATAAGGATGCCAAGATTCGAAAGTACTGGAACTTGTACCATGGTTGGTTTGGAAGGATTGCTCTCTTCTTTGGAGCTTTTAACGCAATGTGGGGAATACATGTAGCCTCTGCAGGCGTTGCATGGAAGGCGATGTTTGGAATTCAAATGACTGTGATTTTGATCACAGTTGTTCTTCTGGAAATATTATTGCAGATGAAAAGATCAGAGAACAGTAAGCTACCATCAATGTTCCAAATGAATTCAATTCAATGATCAATCAAATTTTGAGTAAAGCTTCAAATCGTGGCGTTACAAGTTAGCAAGTGTGCATATAGTGAGTTTTCAAGCTTCAAGTTCATGAGGCAGGACCTACCATGGGGTCGCCGAAATGTCTTCAAACTGCATAAAAATGATTCAGGCCAAGCTCAAGGAATCAAATTTGTGGGCTTTATTGCTGTTTCCGGTTCCCATGTCAATGAAGGAAGCTAAATGGCCAAGAATGACGGGTGGATTCTTTGTTTAGTTAATTTACCTTTCTTTTTTTTTTGGTTCTGATTCGAGTATTGTTAAGATGAAATGGGAAGGTGTGGATTGTCCATAAGTGCATCAGATTTCGTAATGGTTAGAGATAGTGCAAGTTTTTGGAGACAATTTCTCAGTAAATATAATGCACGACCAACACTCCTCTTCATGCATTAGCAAGAAATTCTGAGCTAGAATCTTCACTTTACCTGTTCAAAGCCTAGAGGGATGGTTGGACCGGACTGGACTCGGGCCTACCTGGCCTGTCTGAATAAAAATGGAGTAGCCCAAGACTCGATAGGACCAAATTTTAGAATACACAATATAATAAAAAATAGAGAACATAAATTCAAAAAGGTTGATCGAAATGTATTTGACAATAACATAATTAAATAATTGTGTTAATTAACTAAACAAGTTTATTTTTATCAATTATGTTTATCATACTTTAATAGCAGTGTGAATAATGGAAGCCCTTAAACGATTGATGTGAATTTTAAACAAATCAAATTACTTACAAGAATATTATATAAATTTTTTATTTAATTATGAATAATTGTTATTAAATGATTTATACGAGCCCTCTATTATTTGGTTATAAATATTAAGTCATTAAGTGATTTGTTTAAAAAATATGAATTCACTTAATATACGTTATTTAATAAACAAAATATATTATAAAACAATATCAAGTTCACTTTATCTAAATAAATATCAATTCTGTCAATAATCTACCAAAAAAGAAAAAAATAAATTAAATTAATAAGTATTTTTTAAAATTTATTAACTCAAAAATAATTTATTCAAAACACTTAAAAATTAACTTAATGGTACATTACTCAATAAACGAGATGCCTTATAAGTTGGATTTTAAAATTGAAACTATGATTAATTTAATTTAATTTATTAAATCTAAATTTAAATTTAATAAAATTCAAATATTTAAATCTAAACCTGAATCGTCTAAATTAGCTTAACTCATAAGTAAGGATGACAATGGATCGACTCAAGAGCTATCCGTCAATTTTTTAAAATTAAAAATATAAAATAATATCTTTTCTTAATTGGGTCCAAGCTAAACTACCTAGACTTAAGTATATCCGGGACTTAAATCGTTTTATTTAAAATAGTTGAGTCTCCGGTTAGTCTAAATTTATACTTAATTTATGAACTGACTCGTTAAAAACACGTAAATTTGAACTGAAGAGGCAGCTAACGTTGGGCCGGGCAGGGAACAAGCGAACTTTTTCAAGAATCAACCAATTGGTTTTTCAATTTCAAATATTTCTCTAATTTCCGTTTAAAAAGTAGTTGCGTGGCTTATGATTTAAAAAATGTGAAGTTCGCGCGCCTATAAATAAGGCCAAATGGTGAATTGAGCTCGTTTGGATGTGAAAATCTTGGAAAGGAAAAACGGAAGATGAGGAAGCGATTGAGACGAGAGAGGTCCATTTGCACTTGCAAATCTCCTCGTCTGACCGATAGCGATAGTTCCTCCTCCTCCTTCAACTGGTTCTCTCTCTCTCTCTCTCTGTCTCCGTTGTCTAGCTTCTTGTTGTTTTCAACCTCAGGAACGGTTTCTCTTCAAAATCATTATGCCATTGCTGTTGACGAGTTTCGAAAGTTTCAGCTTATACAGTTTGGGGCTTCATTGTTATTGCATTGAACGCCTCTGTGATTTCTCTGTTTCTTGTAGTTGATTTGCAATTTCAATAAGAAGTTTGAGATTTGATTGTTTCTTCCCATAAACAGTGCGATACTCATGTGATGGAAGCTAAGTACACGATTCACGCTCAAAATTTGCATCTGATGCTAAGTTTGGATTGATCTGATCTAGTTGTTACTCAGTTCTAGTAAACAGTTTATGAAGCCGTAATTTACATACAGTTATAGAAAAGATCGAATTCTAGTAACCGAAGCATTAAACACGCTTTTTCTGCAGAAGAACTCTGATTCTGTTTCCGTTCTTAAGATCGGTTTTACGGAAGTACTTTGGTTCGATTAGATCTTCAAACCGAGGGAAATAATATGGACAAATTTGAAACTCGAAGTGTTAAGTTCTGCGTTCTTCCCTATATGTGCATCTGAGTGTCTTTAGTACGTAATGTCACCTCATGATGAATGTTGGGTTTGTTTATGCGTTTTACATTAATTTTCTATGTTTTCTTAGCTACCAAACGATGTACAAGTTAGACAAATATAGATAGCTTCCAGAAACTTGTACTTTCTTTTTCATTATAGAAGTGGATGAACAGGTACGAAGAAGATCTATGGACAGAGATAGCCAAGTATTTAGACGGAAAATCTTTAATAAAACTTGCAACAACTTGTCGATGGTTCCATGACGTGATAATGCACGACAGCGTGTGGAGGTTTGCTTGTTTGCGTGATCTTCAGGTCCCCTCTCCGCCCAGTGTGGATTTCGAGTGGGTGAAGCTCTACGCTTCACTCGCAGGTAATATTGCGGAAGCCTCTTATTTGTCGTCGACGTGCCATTTAGTGTCTGCATACAAATACTTTTTAAACGCTTTACTGATTCTTTAGTTATGAACAGTTTGTGTACTCTCAGTAAACGAATTACTGACAACTGTCTGATCAAGTTTATTGATGATGCATTACTTCCGCAGATGGTAGTCACTCTTACACCTTCCGTGACATGGACAAACACATTGGTTAGTTTTCCTTTGCTTGATATCTGAATTGCTCTCTGATAAGCAATTCTCTAAGCATTTTTGCTGACGAAATTGATTATAAAGATCTATATGTCAGCTAACAGACAGCAATGCTAAATTTTTGTTTTGTTTTGTTTTGTTTTTAACCTGTGGGAGAGTTAGATTGGATGCGAATTGGTGCTTTCTTCTTCGAGTCACAGGCAGCAGTTTTAACTCAGAGATTAAGCTTTCCCTTTACAATCCTAAAGCAAGACAATACAGTAAAAGGTTTGGAATCATTCGGGGCATGCGTGTTAAACAACATCAAATCGGGAATCTGGATTGCAGGTAAATGAAGGTCATCCAACCATCGAGAGACATTTAAGAAGTGCTAGTTACAACTAGGCTAACTTAGTTTTATGACATTTCTTTTACTTTTCAGATTTACAGCTTGTTAGATGCCCAGTTTGTGAGCTTGATACATGCGAAGGTGTGTAAAATAAAGATTTTAACGAATGCCCCAAACAATCTAGGATAATAAAGTAATTTAAATTTGCTCGTTGAGCAAACGGGGTAATCCTGAACCTTCTTCCGATGCACATTGATGCGTGAAATTAACAGCGGAAACAGTAAGTTGTATCAGAACACGTTCAACCCAGCAGCATTGTCCCCAGAAGACACGCTTGTTGAGATTGCACGCCGTCTTTAAAACACCCTCAAATTTATCTCCTTGAGATGCCCAACTTTTCTTTGATAGTATCTCCTCAGTATTCTCTTCATTCCGCTCCTTTTACAAACGATGTATTCATGATTTAAGAGAACTTTTCGTTGCAGGAACAATGCAGACGTTAGATGCAAGGCATATAGAGCTATTCCAGTGTGAAGGATACCGCAATGGCAGCTGGGAGTATGAGCTGATTGGATCCTGTAAGACTGAAAAGCATGCCGATGCAGCATCTGGTGGCATCATTGATCTCAAACGCCTCAAGGATCGAGCAACAACTGGTGATACTTTTTACTTCTTTCAAATCTTACAAACCTTATAATATTTCTTTCGTCAAAATTAGAATATTAATGCCTGTTGCTTAAATCTTTGGCCCATTTGGATGCATTCTAAATCAGATCAAGTAGCCACTGACTTGGAATTTCGTTTTGGGGAAAGATGTTCTCACTCCTTGAATATTTTGCAGGTGTCTTTAATCTCAATTTATGGGCAGGAAAAGCCAGTGATTTCCAACCGAAGGCTATGATTACCTTCCATGCAGTTGCAATCAATACCAATTTGCAAGCCAATCAAGGTACACTTACATATTTACAAGTTACATTTATAACTTCATGCTCCCGTCTTTCCCCACAGATACATTTCAAAAGCCAAATCACTTCAATTTGGGTTACTGTGTCGGCATTCTATCTTTGACTTTCGGAATAGTCATATAAATAGCTATTTGTTTGTCTTCTCACAAAAAGCAGGGCTTCTCACAAAGTACTTCATAATGAAAGCTGGAATTGAAGGAGAAGTTGTATCCTTACGAATCTCCCATCAGCTCTTGTAATTTCTCCTCAACCCTCTTCATGCTTTATATCAAAAGCAGTCCTCTTAAGCATTGGGAAACAGGTTTTATTTGTGTCATACCAGTCTTTCAGCGAAGAGAAAATAGGTGTATTGTGCATTCTTGTTGAGACTTATTATTCAATTACAATATACCTAAATTCAAGTATAATTCACTACCTTGACCTCAAAACATTGATTAAAACAAAACAACGGCAAATTTACAATTTCGATGTCAATATTACTTTGAACCATTTTGGAAAAGATGTTATACAAGGCAAATTGAAGCACGCCTTAGGTACACAAGACAAGTACGTTGGAGAGTAACCAGGCCAAAATAGCACATGAAAGTATATAACGACTTAATAGGAAGATCGGGGCTGTATATTTTACAAGTTTCTTCAACAATAGTACAAAAGATGGATCATGCTATATAGATTCACTTTTTAGCCAGTAGCTTCTTTGGCAGCTTCTCCAAAGGAGTCGACTTGAGCAGAAAAAGCCGAGCTGCTCGCTCTTGTAAAGTTCCTCCACATTTGAGCCCATACAACTGTAATTGAGTTTTCAATCCTTCCATGCCATAAACCTAACAGAAGGATTAATGTTAGTCAAATAACCATACTGAAATTTCAGAGTAGATACACAAACAATTGAGAGGTCCTGCTTAAGTATAATAGTAAAGTAATGATACAAAAACTTGAAAATGTTATAATCACCATATTTATCAACACGTGATTGGGTGTAGCTTTACCCATAAATGTTTTCACACAAACCCGCCTCTAAACGCATTTGCAAAAATAGCATTGAGAAACAAACTTAGCGAAGCATACCTCCAAGTCTGCAGCTGAATTAAATCGAATGAGATCTAGTCGCTTTTCCAAATCAATGTTGCCGTTATTTGAATTAGGAGTCACTGCTACGTCTCTAAGTTCAGATTTAGCATCGGAGAGATCATTGGTTTCAGTAACAACAGGACTTGTTTCAATGACTTCCCCATTTTGTACACTTGAAGCTGCAACCTCACAGCAAGTTGCAGTGGCACTTTGTGCTGCATTTTCATTTTGAAACTCAGGTTCAATCACTACATCTCCTTCATTAGGAGTAGTCTCTACATGAGGATGAGATTTGGAGCATTCATGAACAGCCACCCGTGCCTCTTCCTCAGAGGTAGTCTCACATGATGAACCACCAGAACAATCCATATCTTGTTTTTCACCTGAAACTGAATCTGAAATTGCATCACCTTCCTTTTCCAAGTCTGATTTTTCACCTGCAACTGAATCTGAACTTGCATCACCTTCCTTTTTCAAGTCTGATTTTTCACCTGAAACTGAATCTGAACTCCCGTCAACTTCCTTATTTGAATCCGATTGATCTCCATTATTTAAGACAACCGATTTCTCATTTTCCGCATTATCGCTGCTGTAACCATCAGAATCTTCACTGTCACTAGCAGCTAGTTTTCTCTTACCCATCCTAAAAAAGGGATAAAAACCATAAGAATTAGAGCAACTCATCACTTCAGTACGTCATATCCTTTTTTTAACTAAAACCTACTCTTTTTCTCCAGGTTCTCAAAACACAGCAATCAAACAATTCAATCTTTAAACACCTTAAGCATATGACTACGCACACCTGTGAAATCAATGCAGCTATGAACCCAGAAAGAAAACCAAATCATATCCAAAGCCAAATACATAGAAAGAAAAAAAGAAACACTTACCAAATCTTCAATCTTTTGGCCTCAACTCCATCATTACCTATGCTTTTCCCTCTACGCTTCCCATTCCCACACGCCTCCCGGACCGCCTCTTCAACCTTCGCCGCGCACTTAGCCGAATCCTCTCGATACTTCTCCACGTACTTCTGGGCAGCCCCATCACCGACCCCTTTCTTCCCCTTCTTGGCCTTTTTCTTTATAAACTCCTCCGCCATCTTCTCCAACCTTCTCTCCTCTTCCTCCGCCTTCCAATCCTCTAGCCTCTTCTCTGCGTTCACGTGCCTCAGCCTCCGCCCACTCATGTCCCGACATGCGTCGAAATTGTTCGTCTTTTTCTGACCCGCCTTCGTCGCCGCTCCTCGCAGCAGCGACCCAAAACCGCCCTTCCCGCCTACCAGCGGGAGCAGGAGGTGGATGGTGGAGTCTGGACTCGAGACGAAGGAGCGGTCGCCGATTTGGGTGCCGCCAGAGAGGAGGCGTTGCAAATGGGTGGGGACTCCGCTGATTTCATAGATTCGTTGCTTGACGGTTTTGCCGATCACCTCAGAGCCGGTGAATCTTAGGGTTGCTGTTTTCCCATTGAGCAGCTTCACAAAGATCTGGAAGGGTTTGGATTGGGTGGCGTTGTGATTTTCCATCGTTCGTCTCCGGAAGTGTAATAGATTCGAAAGAATAGCCAAATTTATGTGAATTAGGGATTTGTATATGTTGTGGCTAGCCCCAATTGCAAATGCCCATTATATTTGGGTCGCTAAGGTCCGTTAAGGTCGGCGCCTCGGCGGAATCAGTACAAATTAATTTTATTTTAATTCTAAAAAAATTTAATTTTAAACATTTTTTAATAACAGAAAACTACAATTATTAATTTAAAAATTGTATTATATAAATTATAGATAACATAAAATAATTCCATGCAACAGCTCAAAGTATTTTTTGATACGTGTTCCGATTAATTTAAATTAACTAATTAAAAATGGCATTAGATCAGTGTTAGTTTTTTTCAATAACTCTCCTTGCTTCACAAATCTACCAACCTTTAATTATAATTAAACCTTAATTCTTATTTTTCAAGGTGAAGTATATGATTATTGGAACATCCAAATGAAGACCATATTCATCTCACAAGACTTATGGGATGTTATAGAGAGTAGGTATGAAGTCCCGATAAGCCAAGAAGAATTAGCTACATGGACAAAAGTATAATAAAAGGAGTTTAAGAAAAATAAGCATCAAGGCTTTGCTATTCATCCAACAAGAAGATAGCAAGGAGATTTTTCTAAAAAGTATGTAAGCAAGCAATGCAAAAGAGGCATGGGAAGCACAAAATAAGCTCGAAGGCATAGATAAGGTAATATCAATCAAACTCCAATCCTTATGGAAAGATTTTGACGCATTGTTAATGCATGAAGATGAATCAATACAATTTTTTTTTCTGTATTTCTAATATCTTCAATCAAATTAGAAGTTATAGGGACATAATAGAAGATAAGAAAATAATATAAAATATATTAAGAAGTCTTCTTGCAAAATATGATTATATTGTAGTTATCATAGAAGAATAAAAAGATTTATTAAAACTAGCACTAGTGTATTAGTTGGCTCTTTAAAAGCTGATGAATCTAGATTAAAAAGATTTGAGTAGCCATTAGAGCAAATATTCCAAACAAAAATAAATATCTCAAAAAATGATAGAGATAAGAAAAATAGTCACAGTAAAAATTCTCAAAGAAGAGGAACACTTACTGACTACTAGGGAAGAGGAAAGCAAGGGAGCAATGATATATCAAGCTTCTATTGCAAATTGTGCAAGAAAAATAATCATGATACAAAATAATGTCAATAAAAATGCAAAAGGTACAAAAGACACATTCATTATGAAAAATACTATCGATACCAAAAAAAGAAGCAAATTTCTCAGAAAATAATTAATCTTTTGATCATACAGTGTACCCTGCGCATTCTTCAAAAGAATCAAAGAGATGTTTGGTACATTAATATTGGTTGCTCAAACAACATGATGAAGAATAAAAATTTCTTTGTGCAACTAGATGAAAGTGTGAAATCCTAAGTTATATTTAGCAATGGAAATATACATACTATTGAAGGGAAAGACACTATTGTCATTAAATCCCAAGACAACACCAAAAATACACCTCTGATGTTTTTTATATGTCAGGCCTTGCTCAAAATCTATTAAGTGTATGCTAATTGAGTTGCAAAAGTTATAAAGTCATCTTTGATGACAATAGATGCATCATTATTGACAAGAAGTATCTTCTATCAAAATAACCCCGAACAAGGTTTTCCTCTAAAGATGCCATTTGGTAAAAAATATGCATTAAGATGCGAGAATATAGATGAGTCTATATTGTGAAAATTAAGATATGGTCATTTAAATTTCAATAGCCTAAAACTTCTAATGCAAAAGATTATGGTGCTTAGGCTTCCTTATATTTCTTTTGAAAACAAAGTTTGTGAATGATGCATTTATAGTAAAATACATAGGATGCCATTTTCAAAAATATATTGAAAAGCCAAGATTCCTCTTCAGTTAGCTCATGCTAATATTTGGGGGTACATTAAGAACCATTAGCGTTGAAGGAAAAATATTTTTTTTCCTCTTTATCGACAATTACACCCTACTCATGTTTGTGTATTTCATCTAACAAAATCTTATACATTCTCTTACTTTAAGGAGTTTAAATCCCTACTAAAAAAACAACGTGGGCATTGCCTCAAAATCATGAGAATTGATCGTGGAAGAGAATTAAATGTGTTGGAGTTATGTAAATATAGTGTCCTGGAGAGTAAGTGTATTTACTTATAACTTAATTTTCTTCCAGTTACTTTTATAAAGAAAATATTTATTATTAATAAAACCAAAGAGTTTGGTTTTACTTGTATGAGCATTATATATCTAATCATAAGATACCGAGATTTTTGGGTAAGTAATATACATATACATAGAGATGTATGGGAAACGTGTATATTATTATAATCTAAAATAATTGATTCATAGTTGAATAATCAAGTTGATCGCTTGATTACGGTTTAGACTGTAGTGTTGTGATTTATCTCCATGTAAGTAAAAGATTTACTTTAAGGGAATGATGAGTTTCATATTATGATAGTAGTTGACTATCGATAATGACACTATTAAATAAATCTGGAATCAAGTATGTTTTAAAGAATAAAGTGGGCCGTTACTTTAATCTTAAAACATACAACTTAAGCATTCGTTTATTATGGACCACAATCTTGATGAGTGGTGAACTCATAT
>JAOTBA010000009.1:21426031-21456670 GCA_025629845.1 Erythroxylum squamatum
TAGTTGAAATTTTGGTATTTGGCTTGTTTCGTGGCTTGAGTACGTCACTTTGGTTTGATGATGTATACGAATTATGAATTAATGTATAGAGTTGAGTTGTGTATGATTATGGATCTGGATTATGTTAGTAATTTATGGACTTGTGTATTTGAATTGGAATTGTATATGAAAATGATATAGTTTGGATGATGGATTTTTGAGTTGAGATATGATGTTTCTAATAATGTTTAAGACTTTTGAAGTGTTAGATATAGGCTTGCGTTTGCCGGTGTTTTGGATTCCGGACGGGAGGTCCGATGATTCTGCTTTGTGTTGGTATTATAGAAGTGTGTTTGCCTTTGCAGAAAAATTTTTGGGCTGTCAAAATACAGCCGTTATGCTGCCCGATTTTCGAGAAAATCGGGTTATGGCAAAGTATAGAATAAGAATTTGAATAAGTGTAAAAGAGGAATTTTTGGGGGATATGTATGATTTGATTAAGAAGAGATTATGAATTGAGTTTGATTAAGATATTTTTCCAAAAGGGAAATTGGAATAGTTTTTGAATAAAGAGGAAAAGATTGAAAAAAAAAATTATCGGGATTTTTCAGATTCGTCTTAGGGTTTCCAACGCGACTCGATAGTTTTTATCCGATACACATACCCGGATGTCGGAAATTCGTTCGATTCGATATATGATTTAGCCGTATTCCGATACCTTCGCTACGTTCTTTGTTTTTCGTTTTCGTTTTCCGGTTGGGATCCGGTTTCCGGATCGGGTTCCAACATTTATGGTATCAGAGCCCAGTATTATGATCTTACTTGGGCTATAAGTTTGGTAAGATTGAATTGTTTGATTTAGGTGTCAAGAATATGATTGACTATAAGAATGTGCTTATGAAGATTAAGGTTAAGAATTATGATTGATGTTAAGTTTATGATTATGAAATTAAGATTAGAAATTTTTGATGAATTAGGATGACTTGATTTGACTATGCTTTTGAGAGATGAAAATTTTGAAGAATGAGATAAATTGATAGAGAAATATGTATAGAAATTCAAAAGATTAAGTGAAATGATGATTTTGGTCCATATTAAGAGTCATTACGAAGTGGACCATTGACTTGTTTAAAATGTTAAGGAAAAATGTTAAAGAATATTGAGTTGTAGAAATAGTGAGTTTGATATGATTTTGGATGGAGTATTTGATTCAAGAATTGAGAAATTATGAAGAGATTGAGAAATATTTATGAGAAGGAAATTAGATAAGAAAAGTGATTGATTATGATTAGATCCGACAAAATTGATGATATCTTACTTGATTGAGAAAAGTGATGGTATGATTAAATAAGAAATATTGTGTTACTTGCTGATTTTTCTTAAGTATGAATTTCGAGGACGAAATTCTTTTAAGAGGGGGAGAAATGTTGGACCCCGATCCTTAAGTGACAATTTAGAGATATGAAATAAAATTGAATGAGTGTTTTTGTATATGTATAGTGTTATAGATATGAAATGGCAATAGTGTTATATGGCTCAATCGATGTTATAAGGCAAGAATCTATTCAAGAATCTATGTGAAGAAGTATTTAATATTGTAATGTACATTCTAAATTGTTCTCTCACTAAGGTAGTCCTAAATATGACTCATTATAAAGCATAGTTCAAAAGAAAGACAATTGTTAACCATCTTAAAGTCTTTGGATGTGTAGCATATTCACACATTTCAAAGAAGAATTGAGAAAAGCTATATGAAAAAAAGGAGAAAAGTGCTTTTTCATTAACTCAGCAAGCAATCAGAAGGCTATCGATTATACAAGCTAGAAACAAAGCAACTTATCATTTCAAAAGACATTATCTTTGAGGAAAGAGCAGGTTTGTAGTGGAATACCTAAACCACAAAAGGAGTCAAGCTTTATGAAGAAGTCATTGAGTCACATGAAGGAAGTGATCCAAACCTGAGCACATCATCACCATCATCAACAATTGACAACATCAAGAAGAAGAAAATCAAGAAGATGAAGAAGTGCATCAACTCCAAAGATCAACATGGCAACGAAAACCAAATATAAGGTATGAAAATGTTGCATTCTTGACTAGAAAACCTCAAAAACATGAAGAAGTTGCTAAAGAAGGAGTTGTGAGAAAAGCCATAGATGAGGAAATCAAAATAATTGAGAAAAATGATACATAAGAACTTATGCAAAAGCCAAAAGAAAAAGAAGTTATTGGACTAAAATGGATCTACAAAATCAAATGTAATGAGGATGGATCCATTTATAAATACAAAGCTTGACTTGTTACCAAAGGCTCCTCATCATAGCTAGTATTGAATTCAATGACACATTCATTCCAATTGTCCTCATGGAAACACTAAGCAGTGTCAGCTTTAATTGCACAACTAAGCTTCAAATATATCAATTGGATGTGAAATCAACCATCTTGAATGGAAAATTTGAAGAAGAAGTTTATGTGAAGCAACTAGAAGGGTACAAAATTCAATGGAAAGAAGACAAATTATCAATTAAATGGGCATTATATAGACTTGCACAAGCTCCTCGAGCATGGAGTAACAAGATTAATAGATACTTTGTAGAGCATGGCTTCGCTAAAAGTCTAAATGAGTCATCTTTATACTCGAAAATATAAGGCAAGGGTTCCTAATAATATGTTGATACATGGATGACTTTAATTTTCACTAGCAACAACACAAAGATGATGGAAGAGTTCAAGATATTCATGATGCAAGAGTATGAAATAACTAATTTTAAACCCATAAGATACTTCGTTGGCATGCAAGTCAAACAGGATCTTAGACAAATCTTTATCTTGCAAGAAAAGCATGTGGATGACCTACTAAAAAATTTGGCATAAAAGATTGCCACACCTATGGCAATGAATAAAAAGCTATCCAAAAATGATAGACAAGAGAAAGCTGATGCAATTAACATATAAAAGTCTAGTTTGTTCAATAATTTACTTGATAAACATAAGACGAGATATTGTGCATGTAGCAATCTAGATTCATGAGTGATCCTAGCAAAGCACATTTTCTTGCCGCTAAAAGAATTCTTAAATACATCAAAGATACAAAGAAAATTGATATCCTGTAAGAGACAAAAGGAAATAATAATTCAACTGGCTATACAAATAGCAATTTGGTTGGAAACATAGATGAAAGAAAAAGCACAAATGAGTGTATTTTTCTTAGCTCTAAAGCAATATCATGGGTATCAAAGAAACAAAAAACCATTGCATTATCTTCCAATGAAGCATAATAAATGGCTGCAATAAATGCTGGATATAAAGCTATATGACTTAGAAGAAGATCTACAACAAAATATAGAAGATCCAACAGTGATTCACTGTGACAATATGTCAACCATCGCAATGATAAAGAATCCAATATTTCATTGGAGAGCTTCTAGATTAAGGAGAGATCAAGATGGAGTTTTGCGAGATCGATGACCAATTAGCAAATATCTTCACCAAGTCAATCTCAGCAGCAAAGTCCGTTAAATTGAGAGACATGCTTGAAGTGCTATATTTTTTTAGTTTTAGGGGGTGTTGGAAATTAATCTAGAAAGTCTAAGAAAGGGCATAGAAAATTAATCCAGAAAGCTAGGAAAGTATGTGCAATTAATTATGTAGAAACATCCGTCATAATCAATTGTGAACTCTAATTCTAAAAGGATATCAAATAGGAGGTAAAATAAATACTAAGAAAAATATCTAAAATATTTTAAAAGTCACCACCAACTTCTTAGCACTGTAAATAGGCACTAAAGTTAAAAAAAACATTATAAGCGATAATAAGCTTTTGCAAAGTCTTCTTTTCCCCTCTCACGTCCCAAAATCTAACGAAACTCATATTTAAAGCTATGTTTGGTTGGATATAAGATTTTTAATGGAATAAAACGAAATGAAATTGTTTATAATGGAATGGTATGTAAATGAATGTAATATTATAAAATTGTTGTTTGGGAGAGATGTAAGAGTTCATAATATAATATAGTGAAATGTTGTTTAGAAGAAGGGTATATAATGTAATATAGTGAAAAGTTGTTTATCATTTTATAATCCATCATAAACCTTCCAAATCGAAAATCTTTCATTTTTACTGTTTATGATAGAATGAGATTTAATGTGAAACTCTCCTCTTTTATTTCCATTCCGTTATAAACTCCCCTTTTTTATTTCCATTTCATTAGAAACTCTCCTCCCAAATGATGGAACAATATTACATTCAATTTCATTTCATTAATAACCCTCCAATCAAATATAACCTAAGAGACTAACTCAAAGTTCAATTTGATCTTAAAAAAGTGATCGAACCATATATTATTATGATCCTAATCCGACTCAATATGTTACCATACTTACCTTGGTTTTTAATTCTAATTTAATTGTGATGCAAGTAAAAATGAGTCTGGGATGGCTTGGTGCTTTTGCGATAAGAGAATCAGAGTTGCTGCTGAAGATACTCTATAATAGTTATTTAAATATCAAAAGCATTTCTGTCAACAAAGAACTTGGTTATGCAAGTAGCTCCCTTTCTTCAACTTTTTTCTCTTGAGTGGTGTTAAACTTTCACGAATTCTATGTATTTGTTGTATTGTATTCTATGAGCTTTCTATTTATCTTTTATTCAAAATAAATTAGTATTATAATTTTAATATAATATTATTTAAGAGATATGAATGAACGAAAAATTAAGCAAACATGTATATGAATTGTAAAAATAGTTAAATAATACTTTAAAAGATAAATAATTACAATAAAAAAAAGTTTGAATTAGGGAATACAATTTAATTTAAGGCTTTGAAACAACTTGTCTCCAAAAAAATTCATAAGAAATAACAACTTCAAGAAACGATTCAACTACACACTTGTCGCAGTTAGAACTCATCATATTTATTATTAGGGACGACATTTGGGTTTGGCCTAAGTTTAAGGTAGTCGCATCTCAGGTTTGGTGCGAGTTCAAGCTACCTGGTCCGATTTGGCTAAAGATGGATAAGTATTAAAAAATGTTTTTTAAATAAAAAATAACTTTATTTTCTATTTTAATTTTAAAAAATAAAATATAATGGCCAGGTCATTGCAATCCCTATTATTACTGATTCTGAGTAATAGACAGGAATTTTAGATGATGTCTAAACGCCCGTTGCGATCCCCATTCCCGATTCTGCATAATAGTCAGGAAGTTTAGATATACAACGTTTACGTACTTTGTCTAAAACTAGGGAAAAATCGGTCATAGAAACCTAAAACTGCGTAATGTGAATACTATTTAGTATTTACTAGTGGTGACTTGAAAAATCAGGGTCTGCAGGTTTCTGAGGCAGCAATGTCAATCTCTGTGGCCCTCTAGGATTAGTCGGACTAGTAGCTGATTCCGTGTTTCTGGCACCATTTTGCCTCAGGTTCCTCAATGCATTGGCCGCAAATCGAGATGCATAAATGGCAACTCCAATGCTGACAGGTGCATCTGCTTCATTTGCCAAAGCTTCCTGGAGTTTTTCCTCTGCTTCTTGCAAACTTTTCGCTTGCTTTCTCTTGCAATGGCGTCTCCAAGCTGCTTGTATGAAGCAGGCTGCCCATGTCCTCCACTGCACGGAACAGAACCTAGAGGAACCGAAAAGGGTATTCATAATTGTATGTTACGAAGCCATTATCACAAGTTATGAAGTTCAGTGTTCTTGCATACCTGAATGTATGGAGGATGTCCTTGTGGTGAAGACGACGAAACTGAGAGGCCACAGACTTCAAGTCCTCGGCTACAAGGGCAAAAGCTTCGACCTCTGTAAGAGCTTGTACAGTTCTAGTAGAGATGGGTAGATTGGGGGAGGATTGAGGATCCAAGGCCCATGTAAGAAGACCTTCTCCACAGAAATCACCAGCCTCTAGATAAACAGCATTGAAGAATCCAGTTCTTCCACCATTAGTTGTTACTGTCAAGAGCTTGCCTCTCATGATAAAAAGCATCTCGTCCACTGGATCTCCCTCTCGAACTATGAAGCTGTCCTTTATGTAAAGAGCTGGCCTAAGACGATCGCAAACCGCGTCCAATATCTTCTCGTCCATTTTCTCAAACAGTGGCACCTAATCGATTATGTTAATTTGATGCAGAGTTGCAGATTAAATATATATACAGGGGATTGAAACAATTAGAACTCACTCTCATGAGTAGATTCAAGCTAAGATGGCGATTTATGTCCCTCCTAACATCTTTGGGAAGACTTCGGATCAGAGTCCTTTCCTCTACACCTCTAGTTTCTTGCCATTTGTATTGTTCATAACGCCTGACTCTGTCTCTCAGCGTAGGAGGAAGCATACGGTGAGACATCCACTGCTCTGCATCTCTCCTTTTCACTCTCATTTCCTCTATTCTAACAGTTGTTGATTGAAGATATTTCTGTGATTTAAACACCTTCATGAAATCTTACAACTAACAGAGTTGAACTTTGAAGGAAAGTACTGAAAGAAGCATCAAAATATGACCTGCATATTGCCAATAAGCAGTGAAAACAAAACCAATCCTGCAATGGATATGCAGATAGCGAAGAGAATCTCCCAGACGTAAGTGCTGGTTTTGAGGTTTTGGCCCAGGGAGCTGAAGAACAATTAGAATACAGAAAATCAAATGAGGAAGTAAGCATGGTGGTGGCAGTTCATGTCAATCTCCTGGTAATGCCATTTCAAGAAACCTGAATGAGAAAATGTTAGCTGGTACGATAACTCGATCGCCATAAACGTACAAACCTAAGATTACGCAGACCCCACCAAAAGCAGTAGAAGAACTTGCGAGGGAAGTTTTTGGATTCCACCACTCCAGAGTCGAGAGCATCAGTGAAGATCCCGAAGTTGAAAGTGGAGTTCGTAATTTCATCTGGTTGGATAAAAGGGCAAGACTCACTCACAAACGAGTAGTTCTCTGTACGGTGATTTCCGCAGTACAAGAACGTAGGATCACAACGATCACGCCGACCACACGCGTCACGCCAGCACCTGTCTTGTCTTTCTATTGAGTGCAGGTACCAAAAAGCTCCAAATACCTGGTAAGTACGTGTGCGTCAGTTATTTTTATGTGAACAGGTTAATAAGAAGTAGGGTTGGCTCCGGCTTGACGTGATCTTGCCACAACATTACTAATTACGTTTGAGTTCGTCATCTTTTCTAGAGCTTGAGCTCGAACTGGTCTTATTATCATCCCTAAATACTCAAAATGAATAAAGAGAGAACTTACATGGCTAGCTAGCATGTAAAGAAGGAGATTGAAAGCAGCTCCAGCCCATGCTGTTTCAGTGAGTATCCCAGAAGTTGAAGTCACTTCTTTGCACAGAGGGTAAAGTCGAATAAGCCTTGGCACATACTGGTAAATTACTACAAACTTCAAAATGTTCTTTGCGACCAGTGAAACTGGTCCTTTCAATCTGGGAAGTATTATAAGAACAGCAACCTGAGCACAAAATAGTGTATCAAGCTACAGATTTTGTCTGGAAATTAAAGAACAATTGACTATTAGAAATATCTTTATAATAAATTAGATTATTCTTCTCAATTAAATTTAATCTTTTTATTTTAATTGTTTTATTTAAAAGATTCAAATGTTAGTATTTAGTTATTATATACTTTTCTTTGTGATATTTTATTAATTTTTTATTTATTTCCTCAAGTTATATTTAAAATTAAAAATTTAATACTATATCATTTTAATAAAACAAAAATAATGATGAAAGAGTTGTTATGATCATTAAACATTATTACACAAATACATAGTTATTCTTAAAATATGATAATTAAAATAAAAAAGTTAAATAACATTATTATTATTATTTGATCCTAAGACTCCGATCAGAATCAGAGTCAACTTAAAGCAAAGTCGCCCACGTTCAAAGACGAGACCAGGGACTGGGACATCAACTCACCTTAGGAGGGGGCCAGATCCTCTGGCCAGGAGAGAGTCGTCAACAATGAGAGATAGAAGGTCAGGTGACGTACCTGAGGAAGTGGAATCACCGACAGAAGATCAATTATGAAGTACTTTTTCAGGTATCTGACGGCTATGATTTTAGGATCATCAACCAACTCTCCCCTACCAAATACACGAGACGAAGGAGCAATAAACCCAGTACGGAACTGAAACACTATACGTAGTACGTACAAGGCATCAACGACGCTACGAAGAACACAAGCGATGGTTTCCATGTTCTTGTCCAAACCAAGACAGTTCTCATTAGCATAAACGACTGGGATGTAGAAGAACAAAGGGTCAATGGCTACTGCAATCACACAAGCCAGCACGAATATTTTATTCCATTTCTGTAAGAAGCGACCCTGAGGGTGAAGGATTCGCTTCCTTGATTTTTCTGATTGTTCTGTTGATGTGTTAGCGAACCGGTTAGTCAGAGAAAGGGACTTCAATGGTTTCTTCAGGCTTCTGATTCTCTCAGACCCTATCTCCCAGCCTTTTCGGATAGCACTACCGACTCTGTTCTTAATGGATATGCTTCGTTTGTCGTTGAACCCTGAAGTACTGGACTGGACCGAACTGAAATCGTCAAACCTGGAGAAATCACACATGTTATAGCATGTTCTACGTTTAAGTATACTAAATGACAAAAGCGTAAACCCAGTTTGACTAACCTGACAAACTTGACTCCTTTGAGGTTCATTCCTTTGGCTAGAAATCCTGAAACGAACTACTGCAGAAGGAAAGGAAATGGAAACGAACATGAGAAAACGCACACACACACATCATAAATTTCAGTCATATGTGAAACAATTGAAAAAACAAATTATAAACCCACCAGAACACCTGCAGATTTCCTTTGAGGGGTTGGAAGATTCCACTCTTCTTCTTCCAGTTTCGGGGGTTATAAGTTTAAAGGGACCGGAACTCGGAGAAGCAGAAACTGGAAGGAAGTGTCAGGGAAAGAAATGGCAGATAACATGAGAGGAAATATAATCACATGTTCTTTTAATTTATCCCTTCTATGATATTTAGTTTGAGCGAAAAAGAGAGGAAAAAAGACCTTGAGAAAGTTCGCGGTGAGAGTCTGCAATGGCAGTTGTTGACAAGTTACAGGAAGAGGAAAGTTAAACTAACTGCAGCCTCCCTCCTTGATATTATTTTCATAATAAATTAATTATTTAAAATTAAGTAAAAAATTTCAATTTAATTAATTAATCTCTATTTAATTCAAAACTTTAATTTTAAAAAAAATTCTTAATTCACCAATTAAGTTCAATTTTTTGTAAATAATATATTAATATAAAAATAATTTCCTCATCAACAACCAATTAAAATCTCCCAAAAACACGGGTTTGGATCTTCTGTCTAATATTATGGTGTCTTATTCTGTTCCATAATTTTCAGTCATTTATTTATATGAGTTTCGTGTGAACCCCGCATAAATAAACGCGAGATTCGCATAAATAAATGGCTAAATTTTATAGGATAGAATAAAATATTATAATATTAGACAGAAAATTCCGTCCCAAAAAATACGGTTACTAAAAAGGTCTACATTATTTATGACGTGGGACCATTTACTTCAAAGACGTAATGCTCACTCAAGTTTGTTATTTCTTTAAGGTACTTTTCCACGTCCACGTAGGCTGTTTTCAGAAGATCACTTTGAAGATTTAAGAATCTTTCTGGTTAACTGGGATTCCGTTTGCCAGCCTAAGCACGCGGGTGGGTTGGGGCTTAAACGGCTTCGGCCATTTAATGATGCGCTTCTGGCTAAATTAGGTTGGGCTCTGATCACGAAGCCCAACGCTTTATGGGTCCAGCTTCTGCGGTCCAAGTACAAGTTTGAGGATTCCCCGATTCCTCTTACCTTAACCCGCCCCGAGGCTTCTCTGTTATGGAAGGGTATCTCTGCGACCTGGCCGGTAGTTCGTCAAGGCCTCAAATGGGAGCTGGGAAATGGGAGTCGTATCCTCTTTTGGCTCGATAATTGGTTAGCTGACTGGGGCCCTCTCCATCGGGTAGCCATCTCTCCTATTCCTGACAGTCTTCTTTCTGCCACTGTCGCGCACCTTATGGACCCCCGGGGACGGTGGCGGTGGACGACTTTTCAACATTTTTTGCCTATGGAGGTGTGCCTGGAGCTTGCCCACTATAGCCCTGAACGGAACGCCCTTGGGTTTGATACGGTGGTGTGGGCCCCGACCGTGCACGGCCGTTTCACGGTAGCTTCCGCGTATGACTTGATTGCCGGGCAGTATTGGGCTTCTCCCCCCATGCACTGGGAGGTTATTTGGAAGTGGCCTGGTCCCCATCGGATTCGCTCGTTCCTTTGACTTGCGGCCAAAGGGAGGTTGCTGACCAATTAACACCGCGTGTGGCGGCATATAGCCGTGGACGATCGTTGCCCAATTTGTGGGCAGGTTGAGTCTACCGTGCATGTGCTACGGGACTGTTCGAGAGTTGCCGACCTGTGGCGTCAGTTCCCCCGTGAGGTGATCACCGCCCAATTCTTTCAGCAGGACGAGGCGACGTGGCTCCAGGATAACCTTACTAAGCAGGACCGGGTGCATCAGGCCACGTGGGCCTCTATCTACGGCGTCACCTGCTGGTTTCTTTGGCAATGGCGAAATAAAAGTATTTTCGAGACGGGGTTTACTTGGCCGATGACAGGGGCCCGTATTGTTCTCGAGTATGTGGAGTGGATTGCTAGGGCTCGGATGATGGAGACCCGCGTTTTCTCCACCCCGGGCCTTCCCGTGGGCTCCTTGGTGCGCTGGTCCAAACCTTCTGCAGGCTGGGTTAAGGTTAACACGGACGGAGCCGTTAAGTACAGATTCCCTATGACCTACACTGGCGAGTTAATCCGGGATTGTCATGGGACCTGGTGTGGAGGGTTCCAACAGTGTCTTGGCCGGGGTTCGCCTCTGGAGGCGGAGCTGTGGGGAGTGTACGCGGGGCTCAATTTGACCTGGGCGAAGGGATACCGCCGGGTCATAGTCGAAGTTGACTCCCTTGAAGTGATTAACATCCTTTTTGATCCTTCCGTTGTTCTTACTGGGGTTTCTTTTTTGGTGTCAGGTATCCAAGAGCTTCTCCACCGGTCGTGGGAGATCTGATTCCAGCATGTCTACCGCGAGGGGAACTAATGTGCAGACCGGCTGGCCAATTTTGCTGTAGCCCTTAGCTCGAGGCTCTATATCCTGCAGGAGCCGCCTGAGAGCCTCCAGGAGCTGCTCCGCAGTGATGCGGACGGCGTGATGTATTCTCGAGTTTGATTTTGTTTTCTGTGTGTAACAACAAAAAAAAAGAATCTTTCTTTATCAAAATAACTCTCTTGGAATACTACAAAACCATAACTTTTAGTAATGATTTTTATTCAAAGATAGAAAATTACTGGAATATCAAAATTAAATAGTATATTGATATTCAAAAATTATGAAAGTCGTGTCATTTTTTCTAGTATAGATTTATATTATTGAAAATGATATTTTGAATTAAAATATTCAATTTTTAATATTTAAACTTCTTATTATTTTTTAAAATTTTAAAACTAAAATATAATTTAAACAATTTAACGCTTTATAGTTTACCTTTATAAATATATGTATACAATCCTACGAGATTGTCTTGGAGCCGATAATTAAGAAACTCAATCTATTTAGTCGGTTCAATCGTAAAAATTTTAAATTGTCATTTTGGTTTTTGATTTTTTCGTTCGATTTACTTTAATAACTTTTATTGTTGAGATATGATCAATTTATTTATTAATTAATCAACTTTTGTAAATTAATAGGTTTTTATAAATTAAAATAAATCAACTAATTTTTATTTAATAATTTTTTATAAATAAAGACAATTTTTTAATCATATTTATCAGTTAAATCTTAAATTTCTTATATTATCAGTTTAACATCCAGTTTAATTTTTAAAACGTTGAGGAAATATAAGATGCTCTTGTTCTCTTTTACTGGCACAATATTGAAGTCATACATCATTTATTTTTCACTGAAAAAGAAGTAATTTTGAGTTTACTAATATAAATATGATGAAACAAAACTCAATAATTCAATTAAAATTTTAACGAGTAGAAGATTAAAATAAATATAAATTTAGATTAAATGATTAAAAGTACATTTGTCCATGTGCTACCCCCCAAAAACCATTTGTCTAACTTGACAGATGAAGAAAAACGATGCATTGAAGGGCTCCATTTAATTAATGCAGATAAATTGATGTCTTTGGGGAGATAAGAATGTTTCATTATATATGCAGTTTTGTATAAAAAGATAAGGTCAAGAATTTAGTCATAAGAGAAAAATTAAAGGTAATTAACATTAATAAAAAATATAAAAAAACAACCAGGTTTAAATTGTTTAGATTTATTAAGAAGAGACGCTACGACGTTCAAGTAAGAAGATGCGAGAAAACTATACTTAGATATTATAAGATGAAAAAAGGAAGACATAAAAAAAATTGATAATAGATTGTAACACCCCACTCCCGCTTGACTCGAACCTGACATCGTTGGTGATATCCGAGTCCGTGTCACTTGAGGGTAGCGTACTACATTAGTCAGACGAAACTCAGTATAAATTTTTTTTTTACACTCATGTGTGCGGAATAAACAGTAGACAATCTGAGCCCAAATGTAAAAGGAAGCATTTTTCCGTTATGACGAACAGTCAACGATAATTTACAATACAATGGCCATTTAATGTACAAAAACAACAGAACCACAATGGGTCCACTAGCAAAAATTCACTAGTCACCAATACCAGTATGCAGGAAAATTTCTAATTAGTCCCAATCACTCTCACCCCTAGCTAATTTACTATCTTACCCTTCCCGTCGGAAGTGGGATGTTACATAGATGATAAAAAATGTACGATTCTACGGGAAATTATTGAGAATATGGTCAATTGAAAACTTTGACATATTAGGATATGGATAAAACATCTTACTTAAAGAGTTCTTTTCGTTTTCACAAGTCTTTTAAACATTGTTCTTCGAGTCTTATATCTTATATTCAGCCTAAATATGTAGTATTTTCTTTCTAATTATTTAGCTAAAATATTTTCGTATTTAGCCTAAATATTTTCTTATAATGACTTGTTTAATTTATTTATAAACTTGTCTTTTTTCTTATTTTTGTATTCATTTACTTATTTTATCTTTATATATATATATATATGAGTATATTGAAGACAACAGAAAAGATGGACATTTGACCGTTAATGGGCTGACTGCCTCGGCATGGAAAATTTTTCATCTCTGTTTGATCTGATCCATCGTCCACGGCAGACAATTCCAAGGTCTCAAAAGTGAGGATGATTTGTTGTTGTTTAATTACGATAGCCTCCAACTCTGAATCTTCCCCAAGTTTTGATTAGTTTTCGTCCCCCGAACCTTCCTTCGTAATAGTCATTTACCTAGTATTTTTAAAATTAAAACTTTAAAAATAGAGAAAAATATCTAAAATTTAATTAAAAAATACATTTAAATAAAAGTTTATTTGTTTATTTTAATGTATAAAACTAATTAAATTTTACAAATCAATCGAATAATTTATAAATTGGTCAATTTTTTATAATAAAAATTATTAAATACTTACTCTTTTTAAGTTGCGTCTTGTGTAATATAAGAATTTCTTGTACTTTTCCTTTTTTTCTCTAGAGGGCTTGCACCTTGTATGGTTTGACGCCGGTGCCGTTAGGGGTGAGCATTATTCGGGTCGGCCCGATTACCCGGCCCGGCCCGAATTAATTCGGGTAATAAATTTTTGAATTTCGGGTAATTCGGGTTTTACCCGAATTATTTTCGGGCCGGGGTCGGGTAACTCCAAAAAAATTCGGGCCGGCCCAATTACCCGAATTACGTTATAAAATTTCGGGTAATTCGGGTAATTAGGGTAATTCGGGCCGGGTAATTCGGTAATTCGGGTAATTCGGGTCGGGTAAGCTCGGGTTAGAAAAAATTCAGGTTCGGGCCGGGTAAGATGAAAAAAATTTCGGGTAATTCGGGCCGGGCCCGAACAGTGAAATTTTGGCCCGAATTACCCGAATGCTCACCCCTAGGTGCCGTATTAGCTCATGTTAACAAATTGAATCCGAAATGAACAGTTTTGGATTTGACCGATTAAAATGACATTATTTTAATCAGTAGATCGTATTCAAATCCGATCCGATCAGCCCGGAGCTATATTTTTAAGAAGTCGGGTCGGCCCGGCCATTCAAGATCATTGTGACATTTGCACTAACTAACAAAACTAAATCACAGATTCACAGATTAATAGTAGCGATGAATGGATCTTCATTTCCATAAATTGAGAAAACAAATATGTAGAAGTTACATTCCTAATTTTATTGCTTCTGTTTAAAATTACATCAAGCATGATCAGTTCTGTATTAGCATGCTAATAACAATCAAAACTGGTGCCTACAACAATAAACAGACAAATGATCCAACTGGCTAACATCCCTGAAAATAGCTGACGTAATCTTATTTTGTTTATCTAATTTAACTCATCCTAAATTTTCAGAGAAAAAGGATGGGCCTCACCTGGCCTATGACCTTTCTTCGTCTGACTGGGAGTATGATGGCCCTGGAGCCGAATCAACAAAGAATTCTTCCACTGTTGCAAGTTAAATTTACCAGGGTAAGAAATATATAGTTAAGGGGAAAACAATAAAGGAACAAACTTTAATTTGGACTTCAAGATTTTAATGTAATGGCTGTGATATGCCCTATAAACATACCACTTGGAAATTTTACAAGTACACAATCATCCATCAGAGACAAAATTACCGGAAATTAACAGACCTGAGAGTTTTGCGAAAAAGTGGACATGTGATCTTTCTTCGAACCAATTTCAGATTGAAACAAAGACATCTTAGAAGATAAACAAGATCAATCATTTATGCAATTAGAGTTTAACTAGCAACAGCAAGAATCAATTACCTATGTCCTTGTGGTCTGGTGAATCCAGCAAAATTTCTGAATCAGAAGGCAGAAAAGAGGAACCAGAGTAGTTTCCAAGGGCTCCAAAATCTGTCAAAAAGAAAATATTTTCAAAGGTAATACGTCTAAATAAAGTTTAGATATGACAAGTGGACAAATGAAGAGATTCTAGGTTGGCCTGTATTTGTTAGAAACATTTTTATTGTAGCATGACAGAACTAAGCAGAAGCTAGTTCCAAACAAGTACAGATCGGTGACTTCATCGGTAGTTGAATTAAAAACCAATGGGATTGCCTTCAAAAGCACCATTTGTGCTAGTTGATTTTTTAATATATTATTAGGAAATTGGAATCACTATCAAATGAAATATCCCTTCAAAGTATCTTCCACGAGGTGTTGTTCTTTAGGCAAACTTCCAACCTTTGATCATATACCCCCTTCAACATACCATATGAACAAGAACTCTGTGAAAGAACGTATGAAGAATAAGAATTTACCTCCCATGTTGGGCAAATCTGCCGACAGATCTGAAAGGATGAAGTTCCACTGGATCTGATCCAATGATCTGGGGGAATCTCCCGCATTTCTCGGCCCACCATCCTGTCCAAGTTGTAACCCTACTGAACTTGCCACATCAGATGTAAATGCCGTGTCTAATGCTGATGTATCTACTCCCATTTCAGACATGTCCGGAGCAGTGAAGGGAAAATGACCACTAGATGCCACTGATGTCGGACTGACGGGCATCTCTGACATAGATGATATGCCATTGTTTGGCGGAACTGCAGGAGCTACATCAGCTGCACTGTTTTCCATCTCCATACTACAAGTATATGCAGCTGCCATTAGCTCCTTCTACTGAATAAATATTCAAGTATAAATGGACAGAATGTTTCCCTTTAATCAGAAAATAAACTTGATCATCAGAGCCAATCTCAAGCGCAGAATAAGCCACTAGCACAGTTAAAATTGACAAATTGGTACCAGGTATTCAATGCCAGAGTAAATGACTACTTACACGTCATTTCCCATGCATTATAATTTATAGTCTTACCAGCATGATGTACAAAAGTCCATAGGAATGGAAAAGCACTCAAAACTTCATGAAGAATAAATAAGACGCACATTACTGCGTAGAGGAAGAGGAACCTTTCAAAATATGAAAAATGCACCATAAGCTGAAGATGAAATCGAGTAATGAGCAGATAGGAAGATTCTCACTCGTTCCCAGAATTTGTTCGAACTGGATGGAAATTTCCTGGTGCTGGAACTCCACTAACCATGTGACAGCTTGATATTCCACAGCCCATGGAGTCAAGATGGGGTTGACCAGGAGCTGGCACTGGCGGTTGTTGCAACACAGGGTATCCCATCGGTAAATTGTTAACTGCACTGCAAACAAGTGACATTGAATAATAGCAGAATAGAGTGTTTCAAATAAATATCACTGTCACAAGCCTTTAGGCATCACAAAAATTCCAGTACTACTCTTACTTTGCACAAAAATGAATAAAACTAAGAACAAAAACCTAATAGCCTAAAATTCATTGTCCTTTGCAAAATCAAAATAACCCGTTGGGACTTTACAAAACCATTATCTGAATATTAACTTACCTGGCATAGGATGAATCCCGTTTTGTATGGGGGCTAGTGGAACCTTGCGAGCTACTGGATACTTCATAAGACGATACTGATGATCAAGCAAATGATTAAATAAAAGAATTTGTTTCTTCAGCTTCAGCCTAATATAATAGGCCCTAAAGAAATCAGCATTTTCTTCTTCCAACTTCTGCCATACTGGAAAAGCAAATAAAACGCGGTAAAAAAAGGAATTGAATATTGTTTTAACGTACGACAAAGAAAATAGAAATAAAAACATCAATATAGCACACTCCTGCATGCTGGTTATCCTTTGCTGGGAAAATAGAGGTCATTTATTTTCTTAACAATATACATATTTTGATATCAAAACATGCTTCAGTTGATATAGTCTGAAACTAATAAAAGTTCCTAACATCATCGAAAAGTTGAAGTGACCATTCACATGCAACAAAAAGGTGAAATCTTGTAACGGAATCGAGCACCCTACCTAAATTTGTAAACCCGGGATCTATCTTCGCTCGGGTCAATAGGGTTTTGACAACCTCGTCTCTATTCATATATAACTGCAGGCACCGCTCAATCAGATTCTGCACCTGCAATAAGCATTAAAGAGACTGTCATCAGCAGGAGAAAAGAAACAGATATTGTAGAAACAAGGTGCAAGGGAAACAAGAATATTGAAAGTTAATCCTAAAATTATAGAAAACAAAAAAAAAACTTAAGAGAAAAATAAATAAGAAATGATTTCTTACAAGTTCAATGTCTTGACGTGAAACCTTCCTGCCATCATTGTTTGAAGCAGATATTGAACCAGAGTCTGTTACAGGAGCCTCTACTGAGTGATCATTTTGTTGGTCACTTTGGGAGTCGCGTGAAACTTGATTTGAGGAATGTATTTCTTGTGTGCTCTGAAACCAACGGAACTTCGCTTTAATATACAAACAACATAAAGTGATAGTTAAGGGGCATCGAAGAAGTAAAATCATGGTAATGTCAACATACAAAAGTTCAAAAGAAAATCTCCTGAGACCAAAATTCAAATTGAAGAATTGTTAGAACTAGATTACTTTTTTTTTTTCGTTTTTAACCTGCATCACCGTTATCCTTTAACATCTACATGCGGGTCTATTAGAAATAACTTTTTTTTTAATATAAGAGTAAGGTTGCGTACTATCAAACTTCCTCATATTCTACCTCATCGCGAAATTTTAAAATATAATGAGGACTATCAATTTCATCCCCTAAATAAATTTACCGTGATCTCATGTCCATGTACGAACATGAGATGAGCGAGACACACAGGGTATAGGTTTTTGGTGGTAACGGATGACAACGAAAAGAAAGCATCAACATCACCATCACTAGAAGTTGGTCAAAACACTAGGAAAAAATCCTGCCTTTAGCACATAACTACATGAAGCATAAGAATCAGTAAAATTAAAAAATACTTGCTCAACAAGAATTAAATAAAATAAATAAAATAAATAAATGGTGTAACAAATACGAAAAAAAGTAGCAAAATACACTCTCAATCCTTACTGTTCATCTTCGTCTTCAAGTGTTCTTTCTATTTTTCACGTAACTGTACGTGGGTTTCATAGCCTCCCCCATGCATGAGGGCCACCTCCCAAAGAAGGTTCGGCTTCGTGAGCGTGAAGAGGACCCTCCACCGGATCCCAAACCTACTTATAGTGCGGTCTTAGGTACCTCAATGGTGGATGTGGAACCCGTGTCCCGTGCTTGGCCGGTGGAAGAGCTGATTGAACCGGTGGAAAGGGACATTACCCAGCTAACGGGGGAGGCAGGGAAGGGTGTATTGCTCTCCAAACCGTTCAAAGAGAAGCTTGATCAGCAGTGGGACAACTCTGTTGTCATCAAACTTCTGGGTCGTCTAATTGGTTACAAGGTGCTCTGCACGAGATTGTCTTTGCTTTGGCGTCCGAAAGGTCCCACGAAGGTAATCGACTTGGACTAAGATTATTATCTAGTGAAATTCATTGATCATTCAGACTTCCTTAATGCTTTAACCAATGGCCCTTGGGTCATCTTCGGACATGCGTTATCTGTCCAAAAATGGACGCCCAGCTTTCGTCCCTCACAAGGAAAGGTCACCAGAGCTGTTACCTGGGTTAGGTTCCCGAAATTGTCCATCGCTCGTTATCATCCTCTGATCCTTTCAGCGTTAGGGAACCAAGTGGGACAGACGATAAAAATTGATGAGACGACCATGCAGACCTAGCGAGGCCGGTTCGCGAGTGTGGCCGTCGATATCGATCTTACAGTCCCATTAATCACCTCGGTGGAACTTGATGGAGAGCCGGTGATGGTTGTTTACGAAGGCCTTCCGACAATTTGTTTCTCATGTGGCATGGTGGGGCATGAGTCCACCAAATGCTCTTCATTTCGGTTCGACGATCCCCCTCTCACGCCGGCGACTCAGCGACAGGCCACTGATTCTACCTCCCCACGCGAGTCGGAGGGGCCAGCGGTTGCGGTTCCGCAAGCGACAGGAGCCAAAGGGGTACGGGCCTTGGATGGTGGTGCAACAGCGCTCCTCTCCTGCATCAGTCCAACGTCTACATCAGCGTCAGCCTCGCAAGCAACCATTGGCTTCTCAAGGGGGTGGCTCAAGGTTTACAACCTTGACAGGACTAGAACCAGGCAAACAAGACACTGCTACCAAGAGGGATGCTACAGTGCCGAAGGATTTGACGGGGACAGGGAGCCGTTGGAATTTCGCTGATTTCGTTCATCTGGGAATTTCCAACGATCATAATGGAGCGTCCACATCCCTACACAGTAAACGTCTTACACGGGCTTCTTCCAAAGGTAAAGCTAAGGTTAATGCCTCCTCTGTGATTACCCCCAGCCCTAAGGCAGTCAGTCGTCCGCAGGTAGGTGCGACCAGAAACACCGAGGTATCTCTAACACCCTCTGCACCGGACCCACATATTGTTGTTACTCTTGATTCGAACTCTGAGATGATTTGTGATACTATTTTACTTCCACCTCAAGGTTGTCGAACTACAGACACTTGCCCTATGCAAGTAGTTCCTACTACCGCTAGGGCCGGGGGTGCGTCGGCGCCAGAATTATTGCCGCCTTCTGAGCCTCCCGATGACTCTACGGTGCCATTAACTACGGATGTGACTGAAGTGCTTGCGATGGAAATTCTGGAGAGTGAAGGCTCAGGCACACTCTCGGATACCATTACCGTTCAATAAGTTGTTTTGATGCCCGAGCAACAGCCACGTTCTTGATGTCAATTCTCTAATGGAATTGCCAAGGAATGGGAGGGCCTAATATCCAGGCCATACTACGGAATTATATACATATGTATCACCCGGGTATCTTGGTGTTGTTTGAACCTCGTATTAGCGGACATAGGGCTAACACAGTGATTAGGAAGTTAGGTTTTGGTTCCTCGTTCAGGGTGGAAGCTGAGGGTTTTTTCGGCGGCATTTAGATTCTTTGGAAAGATGGTATTGAGGTCTCGGTGGTCATTACTCATCGTAAATTCATCCACACGAAGGTCCGGTTTGATAACCTTTCCTTTGCCTTTATGCCAGTTTATGCCAGTCCTCAACAGACCACTCAGAAAGTCCTTTGGAGTCTGTTAGGTTGGATAGGTTCTATTACTTCGGAACCTTGGTTGGTGGGGGGCGATTTCAATGCTAAACTGGTGGCTTCTGACAAACAAGGGGGAGCCCCCGCACACTCGCATTGTTAATTATCAGTTTAGGGATTGGGTTCATCAGTGTGGCCTCCATGACTTGGGCTTTCTGGGCTCTAAATTCACTTGGCGTCGTGGCTTGACTCAAGCTCATTTAGACCGGGCGTTTGGCTCGACTGCTTGGCTTCAAGCCTTTCCTCTCACGGTCAATCAACACCTTCCCTTCTTGGGTTCCAATCATCGTCCCTTGTTGGTTCATCTCACGACCTCCCCTCCTCCGGCTTCTCATTCCTCTGGGTTCCAGTTTCAAAACGCGTGGCTTACCCATCCGGGTTTCAACGATGTGGTGGCAGAACATTGGCTTCAGGCGAACGAATCCTTTAGCAACTCCCTTAAGAGTTTCGCTCGCCACCTCTCGCGTTAGAATCACGAGGTGTTTGGTCATATTTTCCATCGTAAAAAACGTATTCTAGCCCGCCTAGAGGGAATCCAGCGAGCGATGCAAACTGACACGTCGGACGCGCTGTTGGACTTAGAACAACGGTTGAGCAACGACCTTTTACAAGTGTTGTGTGAGGAAGAAATCTTCTGGCATCAACGAGCCAAATGTGATTGGATTTCTCAGGGCGACCGGAATACCAAGTTTTATCATACCGTCACTCTAGCTAAACGGAAGAAGTTACACCTTGATCATCTCTTGGATACCACTGGGACACTTGTGTGGGTACTGCCCAACTCCGCACTCTAATAAGGAATTTTTTTCTACAGTTGTACACTCCTGACACCAATGAGCGCCCTCCTTTTCCATCTTATGGTGGCTTTCCTCAACTTTCCCCGGACCGGCTTCACGAACTGGACCATCCAATTCATGCAACTGAAGTCCGACAAACGGTTATTTCCCTCAACCCTAATAAAGCTGTGGGTGTGGATGGGTTCAATGCTCTTTATTCCAAAACCAATGGACTCAAGTTGGGCCTGCGGTGATTAACTTGATTCAAGGCATTTTTAGCCAGGATCGCTGGGAACAGGAATTAAACCAAACTATTTTGGTTTTAATTCCTAAAATCTCTACTCCTATTAGCATCACACAGTTTCGGCCCATCAGCCTCTGTACTGTGCTGTATAAAGTGATTGCTAAAATTATTGTTAATCGGTTAAAACCTCATATGGATTATCTTGTCAAGGAGACCCAATCTAGTTTTATTCCAGGACGACAGATCACAGACAACATCATCATCGCTCAGGAAGTGATCTATTCGATGCGGAAGAAAACCGGTCAAAAGGGTTATCTTGCGTTGAAGGTCGACCTTGAGAAAGCCTACGACAAGATTAGCTGGGAGTTCATCCATAATACCTTATCGGAAATTAGGATTCCTTTGAATCTCATCAGGGTCATTATGAAGTGCGTGACAACGGTGTCTTTTCAGGTAGCTTGGCAAGGTACTCTGTCTGACCCGTTTACTCCTTCCTGCGGCATTAGGCAGGGGGACCCTCTTTCTCCCTATCTTTCTGTGTTTTGCATGGAACGGTTAGGGCACCTCATTTCCCGGGCAGTTACTCAGGGACAGTGGAAACCTATCCGTTTGGGCCCTTCGGGACCTCCTATATCTCATCTTTTCTTCGCCGATGACTTGGTTCTTTTTGGTGAAGCCACTGCAGTGCAGACGCATATCATCACTCAGATTTTGGACACTTTTTGTCAGGCTTCTGGGCAATGCATTAACTTCACTAAAACCAGGATATTTTTTTCTAAGAATGTTCCGAACCAAACGGCTCGCCACCTGAGTCAGGCGCTTCAAGTTACGCAAACTAACAATCTTGGGAGATACTTGGGAGTCCCATTGTTGCACGAGCGTATCACTCGTAATACCTATCAATATATTTTGGATAACGCCCAACAGAAGCTTACTGGGTGGAAATCTCAGATGCTTTTTTTGGCCGGTCGAGTTACCCTCACTCAATCTGTCATTGCTTCTCTTCCCATCTTCACCATGCAAACGGTTTGTCTCCCTCGTCAACTGTGTGACGATCTTGAAAAAGTTATGAGGAATTTTATCTGGGTGACGCAGGAAGGCCACAAGAAAATCCATCTGGTGAGTTGGGAGGACGTTTGCAAACCCAAGAAAACGGGGGGTCTAGGGCTTAAGCGTATTCGATCGATGAATGATGCTCTCCTCATGAAACTCGGATGGGATTTCCTTACTAAACCCCACGCTCTTTGGGTTCAGACATGGCGGGCCAAATACAAGGTTGATATGGCACATATCCCTCAGACCTTAGCGAGGTCTGGCGCTTTGGGTACTTGGCGAGGGATTGCGGCCGTTTGGAATTTCATTCGTCAAGGCGTTAAATGGCAAGTTGGTAATGGGCGGCGCATTCTCTTCTGGCTGGATCACTAGTTAGCTGATTGGGGCCCTCTTTATTTAGTGACTCAGTCTGACATCCCTGAGAGTCTTCTGTATGCTACAATTCATGATTTTCAGGAGGGCAATGGCCAATGGAATTGGCGAGTGTTCCAAAATTATCTCCCCGCTTTGGTTTGCATGACTATTGCGTCTGTCACTATTCGTGCTGGTGAGGATGATCAGTTGAGATGGGGTCAAACTTCGACTGGGCGATTTACCGTCGCGTCTGCTTACGATCTTATCGAGCGTATTTATTTACCGTCGCGTCTGCTTACGATCTTATCGAGCATATAAATACGGATGCTTTCAATAGCCACTAGGAGGCCATATGGAAATGGGCGGGCCCACAACGTATCAGATCTTTCCTCTGGTTGGTGTCTAAGCGAAAGTTGTTAACCAATCAAGAACGCGTGGCCTGGCATTTGACCTTGGAAGCGGGTTGTAATTCCTGTGGTTAGGAGGAAACGACCCTTCATGTTTTAAGGGATTGTCCTAGGGTCCGATCCTTCTGGCAACACTTTCCTGTTACCATGGTCGGTGGGGATTTTTTTAGTTAGGAGGAAGGACAATGGCTCCATTTTAATCTTCATCATCATGTGCAATTACATCAGGCCGCGTGGGTTACTATTTTTGGGGTTGCCTGTTAGTTTCTGTAGAAATGGAAGAATAACAGCATTTTTGAGCCGGGTTTTACTTGGTCAATTAATGGGCACAATATTGTCATGCGTTACACGAATTGGATCTTTAGAGCCAGTGTGATGGAAAATCGGATCTTTCAATCGCAGGGTCTGCCTTTGGGTTCGCTAGTTGGGTGGACTCCACCTCTAGACGGATGGGTCAAGTTAAATACGGATGGGGCCGTGCAACTGGGCTCCAATATTGCTTCTGCTGGAGGTCTTCTTCGAAACTGTCAGGGGCACTAGTGCGGTGGCTTTTTACAGCAGATTGGCGTAGGCACACCTATCCTAGCAGAACTCAACGGGGTGTACTCTGGATTGCTGCTGGCTTGGGATTGGGGTTATCAACGCGTGCTTCTAGAAATGGACTCCCTCGAGGTCATTAATCTTCTTTCCTCTTCCCTTCATGATCTGACTGAGCATTCTTTTTTGGTGACAGGTATTCGGGATTTGCTTCGTCGAGCATGGGACGTACAAATGGACCATAAGCCTCGAGAAGGGAACCGCTGTGCGAATCATTTGGCTTCTCTAGCTTCGGTCGCAGCGCCGGGACTACACTTTCTTCGAGAGCCTCCCTGGAGCCTTTTGGAGGCACTCCATCGAGACATGCAAAGCACCCTTTACCCTAGATCCCTTCGTAGAGGATTAGATTATCGGAGATAGTCTCCTTGTTTTTCTTTCCCGTGTAAAATAAAATAAAATAAAATAAAATAAATGGTGTTAATGAATGCAAAAGAGCAAAATGTAGAAGACCGAAGGCGTGTTTACCTGGGGGAAAGGCTAACTATGAAGCCTGGAGGTAACAATAATAACCAATTCAAACAATTACTAGAAGAGACTTGTCCACATCCAACAAGAAAGAAAATTTTGTTGCATATCTGGAGATTCAGGACACAAGAACAGACCTGTAAAGTCTTCATTCCAACTGACTGCAGATTGATGGCATCTCTATTTTTCAACTCTGACAATTCCTGGCTGATGCTAAGATAATTTGGTTCACCAAAATAGAAACAAGATCTTATGTTTCAAGGAAACCCACAGGTCGAGGCAGTTTAATCTGGAATACCAAAAATAGAAGTAAAACAAGGAGAAAAATCATGCATTTACTAGACACATGGAAAAATTCAAAACTTCTGAGTAGACTGAACACAGGCACTAAAGAATAGTTGTAAGCAGAATTTAGAGCAATCAGAAATTTTAATCTCCTCAGAACACTTTCGCGTCTTAGTGCATTCAGTGAGTATAAGCATTGATCAACACACATTTATACCATCTACGTGGCATCATGCCTTTCCCTCCAACAAAACAAACACGAGGACAAATCCCCTGTCCAAGTTACCCAGTACCAACCCTGTCCAAGTGGATCTAAGCCATCCACTTGTTTGAGCCCACCACTTGTTTGCCCAAACAAGTGGATGGCTTAGATCTACTTGGACAGGGTTGGTACTGGGTAACTTGTACAGGAGATTTGGGTTCACCAAAGAAAGGGTAGCACCCGACTAGACATTCTTAATTGGTTAAAGGTATCAATTTTTCTACAACAACAAATTAAATCGTATTCGATATTCAACGACAGCATGGAAAAGTGAAATTCCATGCTTAACAAGACGCAGAAACTATTCAAAACAACTGTCCGTACACTTTGTTGCTGAGAAACTATGCATGAGTATAGTACATCCGGCGGGTACTAACTCGCGACTTGTAATTAACCAGATCCAGAACCTTTAATAAGCATCAGAATCTAAATATTCTGCTTCCACCAGGAACTAACATAATAATTAAAGAGTATTATTTGCATTATTAATTCAACAGTAGTTTACCTGATTCAATAGCTTTAACCAAATCCAACATGAAACAACAATTTTAAGAACATAATATTTGAAAATAGATTACAGTTTTTTCAGAGTGTAAAAATAGTTTAAAAAGCCAAGTAATAATAGATTTCTCGGCGAAAAATAAAAACAAACAAAGAGGAATTCCAAAGGAACTTAAACGGACATGAACAGCAAGATCCGAAGAGAAAGAACTAATACCTTACACCGAATTCCAACTCTCCAGAGCGCCGATGCAGAGGAAAAATATAGTTTCGACGAATTCAGAGCCCCTGAATATTCTTCGGAGCTCAAGATTGAATATAGTAAAACGGACAACGATTACAAGAACTTAAAAGATATATCAAAAAGGATAATCTGGCATCAAGAACTTCAAGCTTGAGCTATCATTTTGATGATTCGCCAAGAACAGTTGAAACCAATCTTAGAATGTACTGACACCTCAAGAGAGAGAGAGACAGACATCAACAAGACGAGTTCAGACGATATTTACATGTAGAGAAGGGAATAGTAATTGAACTGTTGAATGTACAGAGACCAAGTTTTAGGAGAGATGGCTTGAAAATGGCGGTAGAGAGAAGAAAAGAGATGCAGCGGAGGAGAAGGAGAAGAGAGAAACAGACAGTAAAGAGTGGGAAAAAAAAAAACAAAACTTACCCAACTTAAATTGTTTTTTTATAAATCATCTTTGGAGTTTGGACTGTTGTCATTATTGTATCATTACATTTTTTACAAATATAAAACAAAAAACTCGGTATTCCATTTTTATTTATTTTTCAAATTAACTTATTTTAATAATTTTTATTATTAAAAATAACCCATTTTATAAATCAATCAATCAATTTTATAAATTAATAATACTCATATAATCATATATCTCGATTGAAAAATATCAATTTTTATTTAAATAAATTTTAAATTTTTTGATAATTAAAATTTTCTAATTTTATTAAATTAATGATGCAGATCTCAATTAATTTTTTAATGTAAATTTAAAATAATATTATTTTATTCAAAATTCTGTTGTTTTATTTAATGATTTATCTGTCAGTAAATTATTAAATCAATGTACAAACTATTTATTACTCCTTCTTATCTAAAATAAAAGTCGTTTTAAAGGAATGCACACTTATTAAGAAAGTTAATGAAATGTTTGATGTACCCTTATTAATTATACGTTGAAGTGCCTTAAAAATATAATATGTGTAATCAAGATGTGAGAGAAATTAAAGGGTAATTTTGGAAGCAAAATCATAAACATGCATGAAAAGCTACGAACGACACTTATTTTGAATAATTAAAATCTTTCTAAAACGACTTTTATTTTGAATAGAAGGGAGTATATTTTATTTAATTAAAATTAGATGTAACTAAAACCTAAAAATTTAAAGATGATATTGTTTTGAATAAAAATGAAATATCAATATATTTAATATTATATTTTACTAAGATGAAACAAAATTCTATGATAAAAATTGATTTGAAACGCTTAAAAATTTTTTTTGAATAATTATATATTTAAAAATTTTAACAACCTTCAACATCGGACCCTTACCCGATCAGGTGAAAGCGTGCATCACCCGTCAAGTTTCCAGATTGGAGTGGAAAAACGAACGCCTGTGACAATACAGGCACAGAGTTTCACTAAACTTTTAACCGAAGGCCAAGAGAAAATGACAACATTGGCATAGATTTCAGATTCCCAAGTTGTTTGTTGTTGCTTTACTTTTTCGCACCCTTACTTATACGTCATGTCATTGTAATAATTGTTAGATTTTATCGATATCGTTACACTCAATTCGAAGTTTCGTAATAAAATAGAGTCACACTCCAGCTTGAAGTTAGGCAATAAAATAGTCTAGGAAAATTTAATAGTACGCAACTTTATCCTTACATAATAGAGAGGCTGTTTTCAGTAAATCCACATGCAAATGTGACAATAAAAAAATAATGCAAATTAAAAAGTAAATCAGTAAAATTGTCACTCTAAATTATTATGTAAATAAAATTATAATAAATACATAAATAAATACAAAATAAAATAAAATATGTAAATAAATATTAATAGATTTTACAATTACATTAATATTTAATTAACAAATTATTAGATTTTTTAAAATTATTATTTATTAGCTAAATATTAAATAAAATTAAATAATTTAAAATATCATCGTAAAAAAGTGAAAATTTTAATTTTAATTAAAAATATTGCTAAATAAAAATTAATCAATTTATTTTATTTTATAAAAATTAATCAATTAATTAATAAATTAATAATAAAATTATTAAAAGAAATAAAAAATTTAAACTAAACTAAAATTGTACAATTAAATTGATAAAATGGGTTAGATTTTTTTTATCATTGAAGTGGTCCACTCCAGCCTTTGAAAAGTTTTCATCTGTGCCCATCAAGCCTTTGAAAAGTTTACAACGAGATATTCCGAATATCATGTGCCCCTTCGATTGGTCAGGACCACAAAATGCTGTTTGTGACTCGAGTTTTCAACTCACCGGAAAAGAGTCTCATATGCTCTTCCTTATAAGATATTTATGTTCAACTAACACCTAAGTCCGGCTGAAACAGAAAATTTAGAAAATTTATTATATTTGACTTGAGATTTTATTATTTGTGTTTGAAAACTCAAATTAATAGAAAATTTTAAAAAAAGAAATTGTTTAAGACGTAAGAGTACACATTTAATCTTTTATTTTAATTACTCTATTCTAATTTTATCATATTAAATCTCGTCTATATATTTATATAAGGCCTATATAAATATGTGAATAAAATTTAATAAAATATAATAAAAATACCGTAATCGAAACAAAAGATCTTATTCCGAAAAAATGAAATTTACGGTGACTTTAGTTTTTAAAACGATAATTAACAGACAAACCTTTATTAGTAAACAGCTTCAATGATTAGCACCCGAATAAAGAAAAAAAAAAGATATCAATAACTAAATTATTAGAAAGAGAGAGAGACCAATAAGTCCATCACGCATGAGAAGCGATTCCTCTTCTTTCCTCATGCATACATATCTCCACACGTCATGCCCATAACACACGCTCGGCTTACAGCTGTACGCTTGTCCACAAGTTATCGGCGGAGCGTGGCTTGCTTCTGGCCGTTCATCACATCACGATTTGCGGGGTGTTTCATTGAGTAGTAAGAATCCCGTATGTCGTCCAAATGATGGGTCAGTTTTGGAGATATACTTGAGTATTAATTAAGATTTGTTAAATAATATATAAGTCAGATTCTATATTTTTATGTCGCATAAAATCATAATCCTGTAATTAAGATGTTCCCTCAGGAGTGCTAATTATGAATAATTAAAAAATTCAACTGATTCCATACATTCAGTCGTAAAAGTTTCGAAATTGTACAATTTTTTGTTAAATTTACTTTAATAATTTTTATTATTTAAAATTAATTAATTTTTAATTATTTGGTCAGTAAAATAATGTATTTTTATAAATGAAAATAAATAAATAAATTTCTATTTAATAATTTTTTAAAAATTAAATTTATCGAATCTTTTAAACTTTAAACCTCTTCTTTTATCGGTTTAACTTTTGATCCTATTTTTAAAACATAGTCAATTATGTCACTCTTATTTTGCATAAATTTATTATGATATATTATATGCATAAATGAAATTTATTGAAGAAAAATGTGCTAAAATAATATATAATTCAGTTTTATTTATGGATTAAAATCATTTTGATGAAATAATTTCTTAACAAAATTGTTACTTAACTTAAAAATTATTTTCATTTTTCTTATCAACAATGTAATGCTTCAATAGAGTATGTCTCTTAATTTATTTCAAAAAGTTCACTCTTATTCCTTAAGTTGGGTATTTTTCTTAGTTTATTTAAGGTTGCACTTATGTTTTTAATTAGAAGTTTATAATTTTATTTTTATTTAAATTCTTATATTTTTAAAATTATCATTAACTTCCCTTTTTTTTTTTTTTGACAAATCCTAAAACACAAAACTCTTCGTTTTACTGAGCTCAAAGAAGAGTCATCAATTGTAAATGACAGTAAAAACTAACTTAAATTTTGTATGAAATGTTAAGAAATAATTTGTACCTGTTGCCTTTTTAAATTTATTTCAACTTCTAATAATTAGGTTATTAGTTTGGTCTATATAACATTATATATTAAAAGAAATTAAAATAATTATTTTATATATTAATCAAATATGGAATTTATATCTTAAAATTTTATTAAAAAATTAAATAAAACTTGGTGTTATTTTTAATATTACTTTTATACTTTGTTGAAAATATTATTTAATAAGGTGCAAATGGCACCTTTGATTCTAAGATAATAAGACAGAGACAAAGAGAATGACAACTTCAATGATTCCGATTACAATAACTGTCATCAAAACAAAAGTCAAAAACTAAAGCTAAATAGCCAACAAAAAAACAAGTGTTCCCATTAATTAAGTCTCAGCCACAAATGCGGCGATCCAATAAAATTGGAACTAATCAATCCTTTTAGTTTTTATTACATAGTTAATTATAAGAATTAGAAAGAACAAATAGTACAGTACGCAACTTTATCTCTAACAAAAATTTTAAATTTTATTAAGTTCCCAAAAATAAGTTCAAAAATAATTAAATGATTCATTAATATGAATGATATAGCAACCTGCATTAGATTAATATACTAATTAGACTTTACTCAATTCGTCATCCACATTAAGAGAGATCTTAATGCCAACTTATTTTTGCTAAAAATTAAATATTTTTGTTATAAAAGATAGAAATAATATGGTGTGTCACTTAATTGTTAGTACACCTAATGCACCACTTGATTAGTGCACCTAATGCACCACTTAATTGTTAGTGCATCACTTAATTTGTCATGATAGTATTTTATTAGAAATTTTGTACTATAAATAGAAGGGTTAACTTGATGTAAGCAATACCATTTTTTATAAGAAGACTTCTCCTCTCCCAAATATTCTTAAGTTTTAGTTTCGGTTTTTATAACACGTTATCAGCACGAAGCTCTAATTTCTAAAATTCGGCTTATCAACATCAAGCAATCGTAAGGTTCTTCCGTTTACGTACATCAAACAAACGTAAGTTCTTCCGTTTATTTCTATCAATCCTACTTACGATGTTGTTAAATAATTATAGACGACTCTCTATACCTTCCCTAAATTTTTACCTTCTTTAACTAATGAAAAGTTAATACCACCTCTAAATACTTACTTTATTGTATAGTATACATCGCAATTAGACAAGAAATAAATAAAATATATTCAAGACTATTATATTTATTATACTCTAATTAATTTTACTACATATATATTATTATCAATTATGTGTTTTAAATAAATAAATAATTAACTAATATATATTATAACGGCTATAAATATAACGGCTAGTTAACGGTAAAAAAATAATAATAATACTAATGAAAATGATTCATTTTTGTTCTATAAATAGATACCACTCCTACATAATTTACTTCATCCCTACACATTATTTCTTACCTCAAAATATTA
>JAOTBA010000009.1:21497074-21508783 GCA_025629845.1 Erythroxylum squamatum
AAAAGTTTCCGTCCCTAAATAGCGACGGAAACAAGTTTTCCGTCGCTAATTTCAGTATAATTACCGACGGAAAAGTTTCCGTCCCTAAATTCCGTCCCTAAATTTGGCGGGATGTTTTCCTTCCATTTATAGCGACGGAAATTATAACCGTCGCTAAATGAATTTTTTTACGTCGATTTAATCTACAGAAATAGGAATTTCGTCGCTAATTTGCTACGATTTATTTTTCGTCACCAATTTTTCGTCACCAATTTTTCTTTTTCTTGTAGTGCAAGTGAACAAATATGATCGAAGACAGGGAACATGCATGAACAAGTAAAGCAGATGATGATGATGATGTTCGTTGGCAAGGCACGGGCTTCTCGTGTCCCCCTCAGTGGCTCCCAACTTGCCTTTGTCGGCAAGAGTGGACTTACGTACTAAGTTGTAAGGAAGAACTAAGTACGGAAGGTTGCAATTTGGGAAGCCCTTGAGGGGGAGCGAGCAGGGAGTGGCTTGGAGAGAGATGATATGAATTGCTTTCTTCATCTGGTGCTCTCAGGAATGAGCTGTAGATCTTTTTATAGAGCACAATGCCTCACTTAATTAAGATGTCAGATTGTCGTTATGTTTAGAATAGCATGCAGGCATGCATTCGTCCGTGCTTTTGTTGGTTTATGTTTCCGTTGAGTTAAGGTTGTCATAGGCAACTAAATATTATATTCTCCAACGGAATTGTATAGAAAAAATCAAAATCTGAAAATTGTGGATACACATAGCATATGGTAGAAAATACAAAAAAGATTAAACTCAATTGGAAATCAATAAATTAAAATTAAAATTGAAGAAATCGGTGAAAAATGCATTGTTTTGTTGGATCAGAACACCAACTGGATTTCAGAGTTTTTTAGCTTGTCCAATGGGCCCAGATCCGACCCGCCCATTCCTTTCCTACTTGCAATGTCATTTAGGCATATGTATGTATATTTTTGTTCAGGCAGTTTCAGGCCCAAACCCTAGTTTGTTTTCAGAATTTATTGTGAATTGCAAAGCGACGTCGTTTACTCTTAGATATCCAGTGCCATTTCCATTGCTTAACTCTGTTATGTTTCATATTCCGAGGCAAGTCTAAATGGCGAAGAGGAGAGATCGCCGAGTCGCTCCGAGTTCTGATCACGGTCGAACTCGAGCAGACACGGCCACTGGAGTTGATCAGCTTCAGGAGTCATCGGCGGCCGATCGCAATCTCATCTTCACTTTCATCCTCTTCTTCATTATAATTCCCGGCGTGTCTGTACTCGTATACAGTATCAAGTACGGACCGAAGACGAATGACACGGTAACAGGTTCATATACAGAAGTGGAAGGCCTTTTTGAGACAGACTTAACTTACCTGGAAATCCTAGCTGTAAGAAGAAGATGACGAGATTGTGCTTTTGTACAATTCTTGGCGGCTCTTATCTAAATCTTTAAAGTTATCATATTTCAGGGGAATTATAAAGTTTCAAGCAATGAATCTCACAGGCATTATACCTATCCTGTATTGGCCTATATTACTCCTTGGTAAGTTCTTAGTTGTTTGTTCTGATTTTTGAACTTCAGTTGAGTATCCGCTTATGTGGTTCAATTTGCAGGAACTCTAAGGGCTACGAAATGGCAAAACGGTTCACCAACAAGTTTACGCATTTATCTCCCGTATGGTATGATCTGAAGAGGTATGCGTGAGTTTGGATAAGAAAGAATTGGTTTTTTTTCTACTGCGATTGTTGTTGTGAGAATGAGTTGTTCTTTTGGGTTGCTAGCCAAGGCAAGAGTTTGGTACTGGAGGGAACACATAACGCTGATCAAGGTTGGATCTCAGAGCTTAGAAGGAACGGAGATGCTTTGGTAACTAAAACTACTGTCTTCTTTCTTTGGATGCAAATATGAATGAAGCAAACAGACAAACTTGGGTGGTTTTCATGAATTAACTTGTTTATGTGTAACATATCTTCATCCTGTCAAAACCCCTAAATCTTCCAATTATGAAGGGGTGAACACCAATATTAGGATGTTGTTAGAGGTTCAGCATTGGAAGTGATCATTTAATCCCTAAAAGTTTAAGGCTTATTCTTGTTCTTGGCTATGTTTACTAATCAGTTTTATCTTCTGTGAAGTTGTACAGGTCTTTTAAATCGAAGTCTTTAATCTGTTGTGCAAAATTTGCGTTTTCTATTGTAGGTGTTACCTAGAGTTGTTCTCGAAGCATTGCCAATGGATTTGCTTAGAAAGAAGAAACTGAGAGACAAAGCTATTAAGCTTATAGTGTCAGAGTGCGAGTGAGTCTTCTATTTCTTCTCGACATCCTTAATTCTTAAGTAAAACAAGACTATAGACAGGTCTTAATCACAAAGAATTTTCAATAATGATCAAAAGGTTTATGTCACTGGGGTCTAATGTTCATTGATTGTATGTTGCTTTTTTCACATGTATGTTCAGGGAAATGGCTTACGATGGCATTGTACTTGAATCTTGGTCTACGTGGACTGCTTATGGTGTCTTGCATGACCCTGACATGAGGAATAAGGTGACAATTTACATGACATTAATTTCTTCTAGGATCTGACTTTTAGTATTATCATAGGCACGGCTAAATATTAGCCAACAGTGGTTTCTTGACATTCAATATGTAGAAACATGTTATCCATTCATGCCTTACTAGAAGTTATTGCACGCCTAATCAAGTAATTATGTCCTGGTTTGTACTTTTTCATGTAAAAAGCATTTACTGGAACCTGAACTTAATAAAATGAACCAATCGTTTATATGTTCTTGATTATTCCTTCTTGCTCACGCCCAGGCACTTGAGTTTATCAAACAACTTGGGAACGCACTACATTCTGTGAGCTCAGCTAGGAATAATGGGAAACATTTACAGTTGATCTATGTTATTGGTCCACCACGTTCAGAGAAGCTTCAAGTGCATGACTTTGACCCAGATGACTTGCAGAGGTTGACTGATGCTGTGGATGGTTTCTCCCTTATGACATATGATTTCTCAGGTCCTCCTAATCCAGGTCCAAATGCACCATTAAAGTGGATCCGTTTCACATTAAAACTGCTTCTTGGTACCAATCCCTACACCGCACGAACCTTAGTGCACAAGATATTCCTTGGCATTAACTTCTATGGGAATGATTTTGTCCTTTCAGGAGGTATATTTTAGCTATTTGTTTGTATAGTTGTGTATTGCTTAATGTGATCGTTGTGGAGAAATCCGTAGTTTGCTTACATAAACATGGAGAAGACACCAACAAATGTTTAATAGGAACTCTAATTGAGGTCCTTTCTTTTTTCTTATTTTCTTCACTTGTTGCCATGTGCATCATTTACTGCCTACTGAGTCTTCCAACCAGTAATATAAACCACCAAGTCATGACCTAAGATACGTTATACAATTCACATTGAACTCTCAAACTTGACTGTTCATGTCAAGTAGTGTGTTCCAAAGGTCATTTCATCATCTTCTGATCAATTTAGTTGTGGCATTTGTTAGGGACATCTAATCTGCTGTAAAACTGCAGGTTCTGGGGGCGGAGCGATCACCGGAAGGGATTACCTTTCATTACTGGAGAAGCATAAGCCTAAATTGCAATGGGAAAATAACAGTGCTGAGCATTTTTTCCTTTATGTAGATGATGAACAGACGAAACATGCAGTGTTCTACCCAACATTGACATCAGTTTCAATGCGGCTAGAAGAAGCTCGATTATGGGGATGTGGTATTTCAATTTGGGAAATAGGACAAGGTTTAGATTACTTTTTTGATCCTTTATAGGAGGCCTTTTCTTCTTTCCTTGCCTCAGTTTTTCACACAACCATTTTTGTGTATTCTCATGTAACATAAGTTTTCTTTGTAAGGCTTAAATAAAACATGTTATTTTTTAAAATGGGTTTTAATCAAATCAGGCCAGATTTGTAATCCATGGACTTCAGATCGAATCGGTCCAAACTTTTCTTTTTCTATCTCAAGTAGACAGCTTCTCGTGAGTTCGCAAATTGCAAGAGGCTGTAAATGTAGTGACGATTACTGTCCAGACTTCAAAAACAGAACAATTTTCCAATTAGTAATGACCTGTACTACTCTGTATATCACAGTACTAACAACTGCCAAAACTTGCCTCTTCCATTTCAACCACACAATTACACGACTGTGGAAGTCATCCGGCGACTTACTGTTCAATTCTCATCTCAAGTACACGTGTCGTGCAATGAGTGGCTTGATATCTATATCCTATGCCCATGTAAGCACCGCTTCCCACTCAAAGTGCACCAGCGAAGCAAAATGGCTTGTCATCTCTGTTCACCTTCCATCAGTCATCCTAGAAAGAACAAGCAAGCAAACAGACAAACTCTGTATATTGAAGAAAATAAAAGTTTGATCTTTGATGCTGTCTGAAGTTTCTGTTTGAAAAAGAATTATGCCATGGAGGCCCTCAATGCTGCAGGGTTAATTCCAGCATCTGTTCTTTGCGAGAGAAGAAGAATAGCTAGCAGAATCTCAGCTCTGCCTACAACTTCATCACTCAAATTTTCTGCCTCTGCTTCTTCAAGCACAAAGCTACCAGAATTACAAGAATGCTTATCAAGGGCTTTTAATGGGGGTTTGCTTCTACTTTCATCAGTTCTTAGTACAGGACTGGCAAAAGCTTTAACATATGAGGGAGCACTAGAGCAGACAGTAGGGTCTTCTATACCAGACTTTGATTTAAACGGAGTTGTTGATAGATTCATCAGGTATTCAGAAGAAAACCCAACAGTTATAGCTGGTGGTGTGACAGCTTTGGCAGTTCCATTGGTTTTATTCCAGGTTCTTAAGAGTTCAAAGCCATGGGGTGTTGAATCTGCAAGAAAAGCTTATGAGGTGTTGGGTGATGACGTGAATGCGCAGTTACTTGATATAAGAGCTCCGGCGGAGTTTAGACAAGTGGGTGCGCCTGATGTCAGGGGATTGAGTAAGAAGCCGGTGTCGATCTTTTACAAAGTTGAAGACAAACAAGGTTTCCTGAAGAAGCTATCATTGAAGTTTAAGGAACCAGAAAGTTCTACATTGATCATCCTAGACAAGTAAGATTTACCCCATCCATATCTTACTTTGAATTCATTGCTCTTATCAATGTCTAGTCACCAAGTAGGAAAAAACTTGGTTCATCAAGATACAACTGATTCAGGAATTGGAATGTGTCAATTACCCTTTTTTCCCTGGAATTTGGCTGAGTTTGGAACTAGATTCACTGACTACAAATGTGAAATTCCGAGTTCAATTTTATGAGCTGAGCTGCCAATATGTGGCATAAGAATTCTGGTTATGTTTGTTATAAATGATTCATATAAACTCAGTACATTGTGCTGCTAAAAAAAATTAGTACCTTGTACCTATGTTAGCCAATATATGTTCTAGAATGCAGAATTTTTTTTTACTTTACATTCATGCACAATCACTCATACCATTTTGGATCTTATTTTGTGATTTCATTACAAACCAGAAGATCCTATCAGATTTTAATAGTTGTTTGCTACTATATACAAATTCTGAAGCCTACATGAATGAATAAACCAGATATGATGGGAACTCTGAAGTGGTTGCCGAATTGGTCACTGTTAATGGATTCAAAGGTGCTTATGCAATAAAAGATGGTGCTGAAGGACCCCGTGGATGGATGGTATTTGGAGCTTTTCTTTAACATTCCTCATGTTTTTGGGCCGAATGTTAAACTTTTCCATCTGATACAAAAAGAAACTTTAAAATTTGAGGTGAAATCTTGTTTTGCAGAATAGTGGCCTCCCTTGGTCTTCTCCTAAGAAAGCATTAAGCCTTGATGCTCTCAAAGATGGCATCAGCAGTGCCTTTGAGGTATGTAGTCTCCTCATTTGCTATTCCATTGTTTATTTATATAACTAGTAAGGATTCCCACATCGGGCTAAGGACAAAGATAAAGAATGGTTTATATACAAAACAACCTGATACTTCCCGCCTCAAGTGTTCCTAAATTCTCACATCACTTTCCTGTTGGGAATCTGACCCATGTGTCTCTATATTCCTGTGAACTCTCTTCACAGTTCTATTCATGATATTATGTTGCAGGAAGGCGCTGATGCCGTGCCAGTTACCTTAGGGATTGCAGTTGCTGCTGGTTTAGGTGCATTGGCATTTTCTGAGGTTGGTTTTGCGGTCTTTTCACTTCTGATCCATTATTTTACTAACTTTATGTGGATAAAAGATACAAACTTTGTATGCAATTTCACTTTTTCCAGAGAAATATCTTTATGGTTTAAAAAATTGTACTAAAAAATGTACCTTTAATATTAAAGATGCGAAAATATATTTTTTAATTAAGTTTCTGTGGGTACTTTTTGGAATAAGTAAAATCATAAAGTAGGTCTACTTCTGTTACTCTTTTTCTTGTCTTTCGGCTGACTAAGATTTTTGTGCACGAAGTTACAATTTTCACATTTATGGATGAAACTTTTCAGGTGGAAACAATACTCCAGTTATTAGGCTCCGCTGCTATTATTCAGTTTGCCAGCAAGAAACTCCTATTTGCAGAGGTACCTGCATATCTTTCTAAACCTGATAGAGGCATTTCCTAAGAGATAGCATCTGAGTATCCATTTGGACAAAGCTCGAGTCCTTAAATCTTTGATCTTGTAATTGTAAACAAAACCAGCTTTAGTTCTCGCATTAGATTTTTTTTTCCTCTACAGGACAGGAAGAAAACATTGGAGCAAGTAGATGAATTCTTGAACACAAAGGTTGCACCTAAAGAGCTTGTTGATGAAGTAAAGGTTTGTAAGCATAATTCTGTGATTTCCTTGATATATGCTTATCTTTTAACTCAAACCTGTTGTTATTCAATCGTATTATAGCAAATTGGTTCGGCTCTTCTACCAACAACCGATACTGGTAAGGGTCTTCCTGCACCTCCGGAGGCAGTCCCAGAACCCCCTGCGTCTGATAATGTACACAAATCAGAAACTCCTGAAGAGCCAGCTCTGCAAATAAATTCGGTACCCACGGTTGAAGTTAAAGCAGAATCAGAATCCAAATTCTCCAACTCACGGTCACCATATCCATATGTAATTCTCAAAGCATCTGAGCAAGTTTTGTCAGTGAATACATTTTTTTGTTGGTTTAAGCACTGAATAGATGAATGCCTTTCCTGTGTTTGCAGTATCCCGATCTCAAGCCTCCAAGCTCTCCTTCCCCATCCCAGCCCTGAAGTTTTAACTGAACTGTTCAGGCCAGGCCTGTGTCTTCTCAGGCCAGGAATTTCTGAAGCTGTATTCGGAGGGTGCACTCCTTTTTCCTGATATACAAAATTCCTATAGCTTTAGATGTTTTAATAAGATAAGGTTTACAAAGTCATGAGATGGATGATTTGTGGGCTGCCACAACCAATCCTACTGTATTTCTAAAAATTGCTCTTGTAGTCTTAGTTGATGTTCAACTCTTACTTCTGCAATGATATGGTTTGTTCAGTGAGTGGAAGAGTTCAAAAATACGTGTAAAGAAAAAGACCTTTTTTGTGCGGGACATAGGTAATGGAGGTGTTTGACAACCAGCTTATAAGCTGTTTTTATTGACTAAGGAGGTGTTTGGCAAATAGCTTATCAGTTGTTTTTTAACTTATTAACTAAAAGTTAGCTTTTTGACCATGCGGAAAAGCTATTGATGTGTTTGGTAAATAGCTTATTGATTAGCTTATTTAACCCCAATAAGTTGGTTTTTAAAAACTTCATAAGAAGAGCTTTTTTGATGATCAGTCAAAAATTAATAGGTAAAAAATTAATTATACCTTCTTTTCATAATTTTTGAATTATAATATAAATCGAATTTGTGCCATATTATAATTATAAATATTTTTAATTTATTAAATAATAAAATTTATACATATTATATAAAAATACTAATATGATGTAGGTCACTGCATCATTCATATTAATAGAGAATTTAATGTTTGATTAATATTATTTTTTATTTTTATTTTTTATTAAATTTATAAACTTAATTTTTTTAAAATTAAATATCTAAAATTTAAATTCTTATAAAAATATTTAACTAAAAAATATAATATTCATGATCTTATTATTTTTTTAAAATTATGCTTTCATAAGTTATTTTATATATTAACAGTTAATATTAAATAGTTAATTTTTTCAAAGTTGTTAATGCTATTTAAATCTGCAGATATAATCAACTAGGGCATATTTGGATAACAGCTGATTGCTGATAAATTTGTTTGGTAAATGGCCAACCCAACCAGCCAAAATCAAGAAGCTGCTCAATAGCAGCGTTTGGATTAATCAGCTGATTACCCCAAACCCAAATGTCATTTTTGCCCTAACTTTCTCTTCCACTCTCTCGTCGGGATGCCCAGAATTCATAAGAAACCACACAAGCACATGATCTAAAACACCAGGTGATCAACACGACACAAAGCAACAGGCATAGAAAGAGATAAAGAGCTGACCGTTATCAAGAAAAGAAGCAAAGGACTTATTATTGCGGAAAAGTGAGCCCGTACTCGCCTCATTAGTAGTAAGCTCCTTAACGTCGCCATAGAAGAAGGGTTCTTGTTCGCCTTCTTGTCCAAGCTTGCAAGCAAGACGTTTGATGTTTTGTCTCAATGTGAGGAGATGTCATATTAATATTACTACATATTTAGTTTCCAAAAATATTTAATTATCGTAAGTAATAAAATGTCAAAATATATTATTAAAGAAAGTGCCTACTGAAATATAAAAGAATTGATATTAGTTTGGGTTGGGATTGGATCCAAAATCGATTGAATTTGGATTAAATTTGATTTTTTTAAAATTTAATTATTAAAAAATCATTTCATAATATATTCAAGTTTTAAAGTAGGAGTAGATTTGAAATTTAAAATTTTAAAAATTCTAAATTTAATTTAAAATTTAATTAACTCAGGCTGAGTCTATTGATTTCTCTCGTACTTAGACTGGCTTATTTGATTTCATCTTACATATATATAATTCATTAATATATTTATTTTATTTTAATAAATAATTTGCATTTAATTTAATTACTAAAACTAAAAATATCAATTTAGAAATTTAAGTTGTGCTAATTTAACTTATGAAATAGGTCTCTTTTTTTCAAACTCAAATTTAATTTGTTATAAAACTTAAAACTTCTTAAATTAAATATTAATTGAATCTAACTAATATCATCTCATCTCATTTACAAAGTCTATTTATGAAATTGGAAGAAGTTGTCTAATTCAATATTTAAAATCTAAATTTCTATCAAAACATTCAACGAAATACTAAGATATATAATATTCATACTCTTATAATTTTTTTTAAAGTCATGCCCTTATAAGTTATTTTACACATAAACAGCTAATAGTAAACAGCTAATTTTACCAAACATTAAATGACAAATAGCTGTTCAAATCAGCTGATAAAATCAACTATCAACTAACAACTAATAGAATCATCTATCAGCTAATACAATTAGCTTATTGACAAACAGGGCGTAAAAGCTAATACAATTTGTTGTTTGTGAAACATACCTTCTTTCAGATTATGATTCTTTGACGAAACTAAAAGTTGACAACGCCAATTGATTGATATCGAATTCTTCCGTGCATTTCTTTTTTGTATTCAAGTTTGGTGGTTGCCTTGTCTCTTATTGCCCGGTCGATTTCTCTATGAATAGGACGAGACGTGGAGATTGGGACGAATCTTTCAGCAAAAGAACAGTTTGATACGACATGTTTGGTGCTAAGAGCGTCAGTCGGTACAGGTTTGGATGAAATGCGAGGTCAAAATGAAAAGGATACACATAAAAGGGAGTTTTTTGTAAGCCTTTTTCAGAAAGGAGCTGTTTTGGAGCATTGGGAAGAGTGACCTATCGTTTGTGCAGGGTAGCTAGAGATTGGTAGTTCAGCTAAGAGACGGGGAGTATACGTAAAAATGGCCTCTTTTACAATATACTGCTTAGAGATGAGAAGAGTAACCGAATAAGACACAAGACTTGAAAAACGAATGGACTTTTCTATGCTTGTCCTGTCCATTTTCTCTTTGAAAAAGTAATCGAAATTCAATTTTAAAAAGTCTTAAATTAAACGTACATAGCCTAACGTTCTTCTGAGTAAGCCTAAAATTTAATGGACTCTAAGTCAAACCCAACTTTTTTTATCAATCCTAGAGTTTGAACTTTATGGTAAGTCAGGGACATCTAGCTAAGCATACGAGGTTTTTATTATTTACTGATATCAGATTCGTACCAGGAGGAGGATGACAGAGTCATTTCACTTGCCTGAGCATGACCCTGAAACTGGTATATTCATCCTTAATAGGGACAACTATAAGTCAAACAACTTTCTTTTGTATGTTTGGTAAGATCTGTCATTCATAACTTTGGTTCTCCCAAGGGGGGGCTTCTAGCTCGTCTTCCTATGCCTACCTACTCGTAATCTTAAAGTCCCAAAATTTCCGGTTACTGTGAAGCCATTAATTCTCCAGCCTCCTCACACTTGTAAAACTCACAAATCTTTCTGCCGTTTTCCTCCAATCCATTTCTTTCTCGGTGCTGTTCAATATTGTCTTTATCTGACCATCTTATAGCAAACTAATGGATAAGCGTCGCCGGAAACAAGCAAAAACGTCAAACTGTTCATCTGAAGGTGAGTTGCTTTCACTCTACTCGCACGTTTTCCACTGTTCTTAATCTCTTTCCTTCTCCTTCTGCCAAATCTTTTGTGGGTTTTGCTTCTTTACCTTTTCCATTTCTGCTATGCATTGTTAATTTTATGGATTCTTTGATTTCATCTTTTTTGTTCGGCTAAAGCTCTTTCTTCTTGTCTTCTGTACACAGAGGTTAGCAGTATCGAATGGGAGTTCATTAACATGACAGAACAAGAGGAAGATCTCATTTACAGAATGCATAAGCTCGTTGGAGACAGGTAAAGGAAATATAATCAGAACCTTATGCACTTCCCTTCCTTTCCCACGCCAATGAAAACTGTTGTTTCTGTCTTTTACTGCCAAGAACACTCCACTTTTCCTAGGACAAACCTAATATAGTACAAATCAATACGATAGAGAACTGGCCAAATCCACCTTACATTATCTTTTAATCACTCGCTTTAAACTTTCAGTTAGCCAAGTTTTCTTGTTTAGAATGACGAGGAAACTAAACTTACAGGTGGGGTCTGATCGCAGGAAGAATTGCAGGTCGTAAGGCAGAAGAAATAGAGAGGTTTTGGCTAATGAGACACGGCGAAGTGTTTGCTAGTCGCAGAAAACAGCTCAAGAAATCCAGCTTCTGATCTTTAGGAGTTTCTGTTAGCTTGTCAGAAAAATTTAATTAATTTGATATATTAATGTACTCTTCTTTTATTTTTTTTAACTTTGTAAAATGCTGGGGTGTTTGGTTAAGGTGTATTGGAATAAATCAATGGAATGGAATAAACGGTATTGGTTGGTTGGTTATTATGATTGATTGAATAGTTTTTTTATACCCAAGTTTTAGGTAATGATCCATACCCTCCGTGTATGGGAGGAATGAGTTTGATTCTACTGATACTAATTTTTTAATTTTTAGTTAAATATTTTTAATTAAATACAATTAAAATGAAATTAATTAAAATATAAAAGATAATTAATTAATAACTTTAATTAATTAAGATAAAAGCTAATTAATTAATTAATTAAAATAATTAC
>JAOTBA010000009.1:21509576-21519812 GCA_025629845.1 Erythroxylum squamatum
AACAGCTAATTTTACCAAACATCTTTAACAAACAGCTAATGCAATCCGCTGGTCAAACCAGCTGATAGAATCAGCTATCAGCTAATAGCTGACAGAATCAGCTATCAGCTATCAGCTGATTGCCAAACAGGGCCAATGTCTAGAAGAGATACAAAGGATCTATATTAAAAATAAATAAATAAATAAATTTGTGACTCATTTTATTAAAATTTTTTGAAAATTCATAAAAATTAAAGTAGAATTTAATCGAACAACTTAAAATTTAATTATGATTATTCACGCTAGTTTTTGTTTCTTTTTTTTTTTGCTTATTAAAAAATACTTAATTCAAAAATTGAGTTTAAATATATTAAATTTTTAAAAGTTAAATTAAAGGTTTAATTTATTTAAAATATTGATATAAAGGTCCTATCTTAGGATGAGATATAATTGTTGGATCTGGAAGTCCGCGAGATCTTCATCATGGATTAGGCGAGAATATGTTTATGGGATTTGACACTATACTTTAATCTAAAATTTTAAAGCAATAGATTTATGGGTCCTTCATTAATTATATCTCTTTCCAACGTGAGATCCCTATTTATACTTGACATCCTAAAAATTTTCTCCTCAAGTGTAAGCTTTCACATTTGGCTTGAGCTCTCCTTTAAGTGAAAGTCTTTTTGTTTAACAACTCGAGTATATAGTGTCACTAAGATCCTTCTACTCTATTGGTGTGCGTCCACCAAAAGTCTCTTTGCTTTTTTTTTTGTGTGGAAGCAACCACGGGATCCAATTACTATTTCCATACTCATCCCTTACCAAACCATTGGCTCTGATACCACTTGTTACATCTGAGGATACCACTTGTTAGATTTGGGGTGCCCACTTTCCACTTATATGTCTTTCACTAATTCCATCTCTTTCTAACATGAAATTCCTACTTATACTTGACATCCCAACAATAATTGCTATAAATTACTTACAGGGTAAAATTCTGTAATTTGGTATATTATTAGTATATTTTTTAATTTTTAAAGTTATTAATAATTTTGTTATGCTTTAAATTTTATAACACAAGTCTTTCTGTCATTAATTTATTTTTATAAATTTTAATAATGAATTTCAAAATGATGTTGTGTAACACTAAGTATAACGTGTTATAAATAGTATAGTTTTGGAGAATAATTATAATTTTTAATAGAAATTAATAATACAAAGAATGAGTGTTATGAAATTAAAATTAGAAGTATATTAATAATGTTAAATTATGAGAAAATCTAATAAATTTAAAAATAGGCTAGAAGAGCCGATCTTTTTTAATTTTAAAAAAACTATTTTGTAATTTGTGTTAAGACTGATTTTCATTTAAATTATTTTAAATCACTTAACGTTAAAGGCCGTAGTCATCGTTAGTACTACAAATAGAATCAGTACAATAATATAATGTGGCCATTTCCGATGAACAACGTAAGGCCCTGGTCCTTTTAGGTCACTGTCAGGGTAAGTAAGCCCAGGGTTTCTTGTTTTTAAAGGTTTAGCCCGAGTTTTCTTGTGTACAAATGACGAGGAAACGAAACTCTAACGTAAAAATATCTATTATATTACAAGTTTTTGTTTATTTTGGTTTGAGAAGAAAAGATACGATTTTTTTTCATAATTTAACTAATATTTAAATTATTAAAAATATTATTTTGAAAAGGATAAAACTTTATTAATTCAAATCAGCTTACGAAAACATCATCAAGTGAGAGAATATACTCCCAAACTACCAAATCAGACGTAAAAAGAAATTGCCTAGCTAACTTACAACCTCATTTGCAATTAAGAGATATTTAACTGTTTGATCGCGTCAATCCGCTGATAGTTATGTTTTGTAATCAGAGAATTGGGTTGATGGATTGAATTCAATATGCTATTTTTGAATGCTTTTATGAGGCGCGTTTTGCTTAGCGACTGAGAAATTAAGGGACGAAAAGATGATTGTGTTCAAAAGTTATTACAAATTACTCAAGCTGTCATCTTTTATTATTGCTTTCCCTTCACCAAAATTCAACTTGATTAATATGGAGAAAAAAAGTAACAGTAGTGATGATGATGATGATAAATATTTATTTATTTTTATTGTTGTTGTTGTTGTTGTTATATATTCTATGTTTTTTATTAGAGTTATAGACTTAATTTTTGTGAAATTAAATATTTAAAATTTAAATCCTTATGAAAATATTCAAAGAAATATTAAGATATACTACTCAAGTCCTTATAAATTCTCCTTTTTTTTAAAATCGCGATCTCTTAAGTCATTTTATACATAAACAGTTAATACTAAACAATTAATTTTATAAAACAATCTTTAAATAAATAGCAGATGTTATTCGGTAGTCAAATCAATCGATATAATCCGCTCTCAACTAACCATTTATATAATCAATTAACGGTTAATACAATTCGTTGATTGTGAAAAAGGAATATAGATATCTTGGTTTTCAAACTTTCCAGTAAAAGAAAACTCAATTTACTTCATATAATTTTGTCTCATTAATAAATCATTAATAATAAGTCTTAAAATAGACTGATTAGAGATTGAATTCTTTAACTTCAAGACAATATGTAAAGCATCAAACTGTTTAATAATATTATTTCGTCATTTTTGTTTTAGCCAACTTAGGACATCTCAAAGTTATGAGTATAAATTTAATGCATCTCAAAGTTAAATGAAACTTTTTTTACTTTAAACTCAAATTTAATTCAAGTTTAAATTAAAATTTGGGTTAACTCTTGAACCAACTAAAACATCAAAATTGGAATATTTTTATCAAATCTAAATGTGCTACGTACTTTCGCTTGACAATAGAAAGTAGAACAAAATTTGTTTCGAAAGTGTCCAATGAGAATCAGGAGTTGTTTTGTTCAATGATTCTAGGCGCCCACAATGGGAACCCTCGCCTTACGCCCAAGTTCAATCAACGTTCACGACACGCTTTTGTTTCTTTGTCTTTTCTTCTGGTTTGTTTTCTTGGGGACTGTTGGTTCCTCTAATTCTCTTGTTTTTTTACAGGTGTACGGAGAGATTCCTACGAAAGACAAATAACACCGGAGGATTGTCGCATTCTCAGGGCACTGATCAGGGAAGACGCATAGCACAGATAACAACGAGAAAAGCTGATCTTAGCAAGGCAAAAGGTAATAGCAGATTATGGTCACCGTCAGGTATATATATGAATGTACTACCAATCTTTATGTATTTATTCCTTGTAACCTATATCTCTATTATCATGTCACATATATATGTAGGCCTACTGGAAATAACCTCTCTACAATGTAGGAGTAAGGCTGTGTACTATCAAGCCCTCCCGATCCTACTTCGTTGCGAGACTTCGGGATAAATATGATAATGATGATGATGATGTTAATAATACCTAAGTGTGAGTGTTTATGTTAAAAAAAAGAAGAGAAAGAAGACGAACATATAAACCTAATGGACTACTTTATCTATTGTCAATTAGTTTTAGAATGAAACCTTGCTTGAGCTTGTGTATGGGCTAACTTTTCTTTTCATGCAGGCCAATAGATCCATTGCTAATTTCACGTAAGCATAAGAAAATTATGTTAACAATGGTTGCCGAGGTACAAAAATATTTTCATCTATGAGAATTCAAATCCTAATAAATATATAAAACATATAACCTATTGACTTTACGTCGAAACAATCTGTCTATTATTTAAGAGTAAGATTATCTATTATTGTACTTTTTAAACAAATTTTATTATATTGTTGTTGTGGTTGTTGTATTAACTTTATGTTGAATTCATGTGTCTTTCTATGTACATTCCTTATAATAACAAGTGATTGATTTAAATATTTCTTTAGGTTTCAACCTATTTAGCTTTTAGGCAGCAACCAGCAAGTGCCATATAAAGTAAACAATAGAAAGGGTATGAAAAGCAAATGCGGACATTTTAAAAAATGTTGTATCCAACGTCCAAAAAGAAAAGAAAATGTTTAGTGCAGTCTGTCACTGTCAATCTTTACTTTAACCACATGATCCACATGTTTGTTGTAATACATTAAAAAAATACTATATAGGAATATACTTCACTTTATATGTATTTAAATAAATTAAGCGTAAATCTTACAATTTTATTGTTTTTTATAATCTTTGAATAATTTATCTTCAAATCTTATTCACAATTCATAATTGTTATTTTCATGTTTATTACACAAAATCTCTCTCACACACAAATATACACATATATGTAATAAAATACTGATTATATATTTTAAATAAAATATTTGAGAAATTTACAAATTAAAATAAAATAAAATATTCTAACCCACAAATGGTCAATAAAAACCACAACAATACTCGGTAGAAATTTCGCTGAAGCGCAGGATTTATTGAAGTTTTGTAGTATGCATTCTTACCCTTAATTAGTGGAGAGACTGTTTCCGAACACAAATGGTCAATAAACTTTCTTAATTTTTTAAAGCACTCAAAACACTTTCTTACATCACCTGGAGCACTTTATAAAGAGTTTTTTAAAAATTATTTACTTCCTAAATTTGTCTAAAGAATATCAAACTTTATAACTGTAAGACAAGATGTTTAAAATTTAAAATGTTCAATCAATATTAAGCCGTTAAAAAAATCGGTTAAATATTGAATAAAATTGAAGAATTTGAAATAAGATAATTCTTAATTTAAAATTTAATTGAAAAAAGAAACTATTAAATAAAAATTAATTAGTTTATTTTAATATATAAAAATCGATTAGTTTACAAAAATTGTTTGATTAATTAATAAATTAATCGATTTTTAACTACAGGAGTTGTTCAAGTAAATTAAAACGAAAAGTTTAAAATCAAACCGAAAAATTAGTCGGTTCAAGATTTTTACAGTTAAATTATCTGAATCGGTTCTGTTTTTTACTCGTAGCTAAAGATACATCAAATCCAACTAATTTAGCAAGAAAGAATATATATTTTATATTTTAATAACGTCTAAGATAACAAGAATCACCATAAGGTCCGTAACTACAAATGGTAAATTCTTATTATTTCTTTTATATACGAAGAGTTTATTTGGACTAAAAATTGGCAAAGGAAATTCCCAAATTGTCAAGCTCCACGAGCGTGCATTGAAAGTTGAGAAGAGGTTGTTGAGAAGTCGTCACTTGAACGAATGAGGTCATGCTTCCTGACTTTTTATCTGTCCAAATCCAGTGGTTAGTACTTAATAGTGCGTTTGAAAGGTTCAAAACTCCGTTAAGAATAAACGCACGTCCGACCAATTTTTTTCAAACCGAGTGGAAATATGATGTCTAGAAGAGGGCATCAGATTCGTACAAAACGAATGGACTATAATTCTATAACACCCCCATTGACTGACCTGGTAAAATAGACAGCCCAAAAAGATGCAAGAAGAAAAACTAGATGCCAGAAAAGCACAGGCTAAATCTAATCGTTGGCTGTGCCCCACACGCTTCGTGTCTGCAGGAAAAAGGGAAACGACTAGGCAACTTACTAGTTCATAGTATTTTTATCGTCTAGTTATATATTTGCAGGCATGGAATATCACGACATAAATTAAAAGTACGCATTTAAGGTACCGTTTACTTATAAAGGTAAAAGAAGTGATAAAAAGACAAATATCTATACATAAAAAACAAAGTCTTGTAAATTAATTAGATTAATAATTAAAAATATAATTAATTCGGTTGATTTAATCATAAAAATTTTGATTATATTGATTTTTTTTATTTTTAGTACGATTTATTTTAATAACTTGACTGTTAAATTCTGATCAGTTAATTAATTAATTAGTTAGTTTTATAAAATAACTAATATTTATTTAACATTCTATTTTTAATTATGTTTTAAAATTTTTAAAATTATTTAATTTTTAGTTAGTTCTGTAATAAATCTTTTATCTTACCAACTTAAATTCTGATCTTGTTTTTAAAATATTAGATTAAATATTATTTATAAAATTATTCAACGTATCTTTTAAAGTAGAATTAAAATAATTAAATTTAATTTAAACTAATATTTTACTACCATCCACGTTCCACACGCTTTGGTTCCGCAGGACAAAAAAGAGAAACGACAAGGCAACTTACTAGTACACGGTATTTTACGGACAGGTTCTATATTTTCAGGATGACAACTTTGCCCTATAACAAGCCGCATCCACGAATAAGAATCCCACCGTCCAACTTTTGGTCGAGCCAGTGGCAAGAATTGTGGACTTATTCAACATACCAAGTTATTATATACGTTTTAAGACTTTAGTCAATACTGATTAATAAATTGTTAAGATTGGAAGAAAAAGAGAATTTGCAATTGTTGTTATTTAAATATATATAAATAAACTTTTATATACATGTAATAATATATAAATTACGTAACTTTAACATATTATTTTTACGAGTAATTACTATAAATTAAGTGATATCTTTAAGTAATAATTTGAAACTCAGATAAAAGAAATAGACGTTTTTTATAGTTTAAGCAACTTTTAGAGAAACTCTTTAATATTTAAAATTGTTGTTTTTTTAACTTTTTCAAAAAATATTTTCTTAAACTTTAGTTAAAAAATAACGATGAAATAAATGCATTATAAATTTCAAATATTAACTAATAAAATATTATTTAATTCAACCAGCCTATCTATTAAACTAGAACTGAAATAATTAAATTTGACTTAAATTAATAATTTATTATAAATAGTTCAAATCAAATTTTATAGCTAATTTATGTTATCGTATTAGTGACAATTAATTAGTCTATTACGTATGTCTCGTTATTATTTTTTGAGAAAGTTGAAAATTAGAATAAATTATTTTCAAGAATTTTAAAAGATAGAGGGTGTCTTTTATCATTTAAAAGTCTAACTTTTTTAAATAGTATACAAATAATTGTTTCAAACTATTCCTATTTATTATGATTTATTCTAAAAGAATGAAATCGGTGAAGTTAGTAAGTTCATGCTATTTGAACACAAAACTTCAATGATTCAGAAAACTTGAAAGATATCATAAAGACTATCTGTTTAGGATTTTATATCAGCTTTTGTGAGGAATAGGTTTGATTTTTCCCCCCCCCCCCAGGTATCTTAGGAGGGTCTTAATTATAGGAAGGCACCTTTAACCTATCCACACCCAAATTAATCTCCGCTCGAGTCAGGTAGATCTCTTACGGGAGACAAAACTCTAATCCTAAATTTTAAACGACTATATATATAAGAGCGCTCAGCACCCTACCTATTGCTTCACACGCAGTCACTTCATTGCAATGGTTCTGTTTTGTTGATGCTGCTATTTTTCCCCACTTGAACTGCAATGGTTATGGGACTGTCATTAAAAATAGTGCAGGTTCTGTCGAGCTTGCCCTCTCAGGTACGTTTTCTGGTGTGTTCGAACCTCAGATAGCCGAAACTCTTGCTTGTCGATCTCTTTTAGCTTGGGTTGACTTGCATCTACCTGGCCAGTGCTCTATTGCGGTGGATGCTCAGGAAATTTATACCGCTCTTCAATCATCTCGGGATGACTCCTCTGATTTTGGTAAACTCATTGATGATTGTTTAGATATTCGTAGGCGTAATGCTGCTCTTTCAGTATGTTGGCTTTGCCGACATTGTAATGTCGAACCTCATAAGTTAGCTCAACATTCTCATTTGTATGTCCCTTTTATGGTTTGAGATCACTTCCCTACATTTGATTAATATCAAGTCTCTTTTTACCAAAAAAAAAAAAAGAAAACCAGAAAACCTTGTAATCAATTAAGATTTTGTGATTTGGTATTGTAATAATCAGTGTTTTGAAAATCGGACCGAACCGGTTGGTCGGACCAGAGAACCGGTGAACCGGAGCATGAAACGGTCCGATTTAGCCCGTATTTTTATAAGTGACTGACCCGTTCATTTTGCGGTCGGACCGGTAAAAACTGTTGAACCGATGAAAGAAAGAACCGGCCGATCTATTTAAAATGCCTTGATTTTGATAATTTCAACTTGAATGAATATTATAATTAGTGAACTTTTTTTAATCTTTTTGATGAAATATGACTAGCGAGCTTTGTTATCTTATTTTGTGTTGTGTTGGGCAAACTTTTTTTAAAAATTGTATATTTTGAAGTTTAAAGGTTTAAGTTTACAAATTAATAAATAAATAAATAAATAATATGTTTAAAAATTATCTTATATATAATATATATATATATATATATATATATAATTTATATATTTATTAATCACCGGTTCAATCACGGTTGAATTCCGGTTGAACCATTAATTCTACGGTTAAATTTCGGTTAAACTATTAATCCTTGAATCAGTTACTTCTCCGGTTCAATCACCGATTCGAATTTTAAAACATCGGTAATAAGTATTAATACGAAGCAACAGCTCACCTTCCAAAAAGGTCTAATCATACTCAAGTGAGACTGATGTTAAAATTGTCCTGATAAAGTCTTTACAAATTATTGTAATTATATCAGTACATGACTATGCCCTTTAAAGTTTAACCCCACTTCTATTTTTTATTTTTGTTGGAGAAGAAGAGACAGAAGAAATGACGAGATGCACGCGTCCTCTTGGCCAAACTCTAACCCCACCCAAACCATGGTTACTTAAACCTGACAGGAGTTTAGATGCATGCTTATGGTCTTTCAATGCAATTACTTAGAACCAACCAGACATTTTTAATTCATGGGAACTATAGTCTGAAACCTAAGCTGCGTCAAAAGGTTAATATGATGGCTCGTCACATGATTAACAACCGCACTTGCTTCTTACATCAAAGCACTTCTGTTCCACTTCATGTTTTTCAATTGCGCTCAACGAATCTTCTAAGAAAATTGGCAAATCACATAAAACAGCTTCTGTGATATACTTGAATATTCATCTTAGTCTATGTGTTTTTAATTCGTTCACCTTAGTCTCTGTGTTTTTTATTCTCATTCAAGATACCCTAATTAGGTATTTTCGGACAAATTTACCTTTAGATTATTGAAATACATTTTTTAATCTCTTAATTCCAAGGGTAAATTTGTCCGAAAATACCTAATTGAGGTATCTTGAATGAGAATAAAAAATACAAGAGCTAAGGTGAACGAATTAAAAACACAGGAGCTAAGATGAATAATCAAGTATATCACAGGGGCTGTTTTATATGATTTGCCAAGAAAATTCGAAGGTTCCGCATGAGAGTGTTCCTTCTTATTTTAATAATTTGGAGAAAAATAATTTGAAAGGGAAAATACGTTAAATACATAAATATAAATATCAATTGAATTGAGTTTATTATTAATTTTAAAGTTTTAATTCGTTAAATGATATATTTAGAATATATAATTTATAATTATTATGAATATTTAGAAATTTATTTATTATATACCTAAATAATAATAATAATAATGAATACATGCAATACCTCATTTCAATAGTCATATATATTTACGCTAATTATTAAAAAAATCTCAAATTTTACTCAATATTATTATATTAATCCAAAATTTAAAAACTAGCTATAAAATTTTCAAAATTTCAATTTTTATTCTAAAATATGAATGATGTGACGAGCTATTTATTTTTATGAATGATGTGACGAGCTATTATATTGTTTTATATATATTTATAAATATTAAAATAATTATAATTTTTTTTATGTTTTATTTAATAATTATTTTAGAATTTTTAATATCTAAATTTATTAAATAATAAAATTTACGCGAGATAATATAATATGTGACAAGAATGTGGTAAAATTGTAAAAAAATACTAAATTGAGGTAGCTACCCGTATTAGTTTTTGTTTGAAATGAAAGACCGCACGTGTATTGAAATTTGAGTCATTAAATGATGCTTGCAATGTGAACGTGGAAAGACGTGGCCCATGAGCTCATCTAGGCGTTTCCCATAAGCGTAAGCGAGGGGCAAACGAAGCCAATAGTCGAACATCAGCACTTGGTCTCAATTAATTTTTTATTGTATTTTTAATTTTAATTTTTAATTTTCTTTTAAATGAAAATAAAATTTTGTTTTATTATTAATATGAATATAGTTATATTTTTATTGCTGATAATAATTATTATCATTAATTCTCAATTAAAATTTTACTCAATCGTAAGATTTAAAAAGGTTTAATATTACGCAGATTTATCCTTATACTCTCTCCGATTTATAATAAGTGTCGTTTTAGATATATTTTAATTATTTAAAATAAGTGTCATTCTTGACTTTGTATGCATGTTTATAAT
>JAOTBA010000009.1:21519912-21538339 GCA_025629845.1 Erythroxylum squamatum
TTTAACTTTCATAAACCATACAAATCTACTCAAATCTAAAGGTCATCAAAACCCATCAATTCTCTTCTTATCAATTTCCTTAAAGCCTAACAGCATCTATCACATAATTCATATACAAACATACTTATTTCATACTTTTTATATTTCTAAATTTCACTAAAAGATCAGGGTCCAACAATTTTTTTCCAAAAGAGAGCTGAAATTTCTATGGACTCAAGGTAGAGCAGCTCCTCCATCATCTTTGTACTTGTTACACATTGAAGAGGGTTGTCCACACGTTACAAAGTGTATTTCCAACAGCTGTCCGTTATTTTATCTCTCACCATCTTTGTTTAATTAAGCCATTAATTTCTTGTATCATCCACGACAATACTTATCTCTCACATATAACAAGTTGTTTTCATTTTTATCTTACCAAAATGACACAAGTACGCACCATATATTGGCCTCACTTATAACAAATTTTATGTCCCTCACATCAACTCCTTCATAAACGTGACAACATAAGGTTTTCAAGCATTCTTGTTCCAAAATAATAAGAACTTCTTCATGTATGTGACAACTACCACTTAAGGCTCATTCACATATACATGCATTATTTGTTGTCCGAAATAATTAAATGACTTAAGAAAAATCTGTCCAATTTCGGTAGAAACTTCATGTACACTTACTAACATGTTACAACTAAACATATCAACATATAAGTTGGATCGATTTATTTTAAGTATCTGTAAATATGACTCATTCTCTCACGCTTGGTTTACTTGGTTTATGTCCTTATGTTTCAGCCCAAAAATGCTTAATCCACGATAATTTAAAACAAGATCAATTTTGATCTATTATAAATCCATCCAATCAAATTTATTTTTAGTCCATTTCCATACTAGTCACTATAATATTTTTCGACTATCATTTGACTTTAATACTTGTCACTTAGGGTTAGGTTCCTAATTCACCTTTTAGCGAAAATAAAATTTATATTCTCCCAAAAACATCATTCACACGAAATAAAATTTTATAGACGCATGAAAAGAAAAGATTGGGATTTCACATTTTGACTAAAGCAATATGTTAGTTTCAAACTATAGCAACAATATTAAATAAACATTGCAACATTTAATTTTTTTAGGCAATAATATTAAATAGATAAGGCAACAAAGTGAATTTTTTAGGCAACAATTTGTAACAATAAACACAACAATTTATTCTTTCGTTAAAAATAATATTTAATGTAAAAACAAATTAGGCAACATCCATATATACATTAAAAGCAATATATAGTTATTAATATCCTTATTAATTGCATACATACTATCAAATGTAAACGACCAAAAAACTGCATTTTTATATAATATACAGTCCACGAGGACTTGTAAAATTCAACATTTAGCATATTCAGTATACAAAAGCAAATTACATGTTCTATTATTGTTACGAAGTACAAAAGTGAATTCTACAATCCTCAACAGTTGTAAGGAAAATTACAAGTGCTTCAACAACTCTTCATCATTTGTTGAATTTTAAGTCGGTGTCAGGCTTCTTCACATTGGCTCTATAATCTTTCTCAAAGTCCTATGGAAGTATAACGTACTTGTTCTTTTGTACTACATGCATGCTAGCTTCTTAACAAATAGTTGCAATTTGTGAGCAGATATCCAGTTATGATGAGGACAAAAAACAAAGCATCATCAGAAGGCAAAGTATGCATTTCATGCTTGTATGAAAATTATTAAAGTATAAGAAGCAGTTGAAATACATAGAACAATAACATGTCGTCGATCCTAATCTTGTTAAATGGATGAGAAATGTTTACCCCACATCAAGTCGAACTGATTTACAAATACCAATATTCTTTGTCCACATGATAATGAGTCATCACTTTCCATGATAATGACCATTAGTTTAACGACTCCTATTTCCATGTTTAGTTTAATGGAATTCACGATAACATAGGACAAAAGTGGGTTGACAGTGGAAGAGAAATGAATACAGAAAAATGAGGAATGCTGATATGCCATTGCACCAATAATAATAATAAATGAAAAACCTCAAAAGGGTCTATAAGAGACTAAAGACAGATGTATAAAACAACATGATAGTGATACTCACTCTGGGAACCCTCTTCTTGAACCTATTCATCAGAGAGAATTGCTTGATCCACGTTCTAGCATTTTCTTCAAGTGACACGTTGGGGGCACTGTTTGAGCTTTGTATCTAGGGGTGTTGTTCGTATGGGAAAAAGAGAAACTTTAGTCCTAATTTTAACTCTATACATGTCTAGCAGTTACAAGCATATATTGTTATGGACAGGTTTATTGAGTGGGAAAACGAGCATTAGGCAATAGCTAAGCACAAAAAATTTCTTAAATTGTCAATCTGCTGTAAGGATTTTGATTAAGCATACTCCTTACCAGATCCTTGGCTTCTTCAGAAACCCTAGGCCATAGACCCCTCTTAAAATAGATATTAACATGAATAATTGCATCAGTAATTCCTTCCTTAGTTTCTATACTATCAAATCCATAATTCCACATTAGAAACTAGCAGTAGTCGAAGGGTTGAGGGTAATCTGCAAACCCCTTTTTATCATAAACATATGACTATCTGCAATAGTGATAATTCATATTTTGCCTACCCAAAAGGGAGGAACTCCATAGAGCAAGATATAGAGTATAACACCAGTGCTCCAAACATCAAATTTTGGTCCATAATTTCGTCTTAATACTACCAACAATTTCACTGAAAAGCTGACCTACCATTTCATTCCAAAGGGAACAAAGTAGAGTTTTTCAAAAGTAATAGTTCTCAATCTTATTTGTAACTAGTGGAAAGTAGAGTTCTATTCTACTTGGTAATAATATTTATTCAAATATTGTGGTCGAGAAGTTGACGAAAATGGGAAGATATAGTAAGGTATCAATGTATGCACTCAAAATTCAAAACAATTAGTAGGTTATACAGAAGAAATGGAGAAACTTTTGTTACTTGGTCATAAAAGTAGGGAGGTCACCTATTGTTGTCTTTTACTTTATTAATCCATTGAATAGAATCAAACACTCAACGGCTAAACATTCTCTTTGTAAGTATTTAGAATCAAGGAATTGGAGAAGATTCATGATGACATTATTTCAAATAGATTGGTGTAGCAAAAGAGATTTTGATTAAACAAGCTCACTGAAGTTCAGGATCTTCTGTTATACAACTTTTTGATTTATGTTGTTCATAAGACCTTCAAAACCATAATCTCATATAAATCTGCTTATAATCTGAGGAATGAAAAGATTAGTCAACAGATACTATCTATCACCTTTACAATATTGATAAGAGTGAATAAATAAACCAGAAACTTAGTATTTAGACTCAATTGAACATTCTCATAGAAAGAATGAACCCGCCGTCAAAATTCAGTGCAATACAACAACAAATCTGCTACTTGCAGGTCAATGTTTTTCGGTGTTGCATTCAACAGGAGATAAAATTAGAATCAAGTATCCTTAAAATGTACAAAATGCAACATAGTTGATTGAACTATATAGCCCTGATAAAGGGTCTACACTGAGATATTTGGTTATTCCTTTTGTGCACAATATTTTACTATCAGGGCAAATCTAAGCCCTTTCTCTCTCTATTCCTTAGTCTTAACCTATTATGGACAACAGAAATCACACAACCAGATTGAGTTAAGAGCATAAATGCACAGAAAATATCACATCAATACAAAAGCCTCCTTAGTGGAAGGCAAGCATGAACAAATATATTAGAAGGAAGAAGAAAACAACTGGGATTAAGCCTCATTAGTGGATGACAAGCATGAACAGACATATAAATTCATTATTTTTTAAACCCAAGCTATAAACTGAAGACATACTTGGGTTTGGCGTGTTCTTCCTGCCTCTCATTCGCAATATGAGATGAGGCTCAGAGCCAGACAACCACACTTATAAGAAGATCGACAGACATAGGGAGATAGTGGGAGATTGATCCCAAAGATAGAAGTAATGACATTAGCCCGAACAATTTCATTTTTAAGAGGGAAAGTTAAAACTTACTCCCTTCGATTCATAATAAGTGTCGTTTTAGATACATTTTAATTATTCAAAATAATTGTCATTCTTGACTTTGCATGCATGTTTATAATTTTACTTCCAAAATTAACCTTTAATTTCTCTCACATCTTAATTACACAGATCACAGATTATATTTTCAAGGCACTTTAATATGTAATTAATAAGGGTATATCAAACATTTCATTAACTTTCTTAATAAGTGTGCATTCTTCTAAAACAACACTTACTATAAATCGGAGGGAGTATATTAGAGAGATTATTTTTGATAGACCTGCATATAATGTGTTATGACGATATTACAAAATTATAAATAAATGTGCAGATGTATTTATTAAAAAAATGAACAGAATATGTAAAAGAATGACCGGTAATAAATTTATATTATTAACAAGTGATTTTAATTTATTAAATATATAATATTAAATTATTCATAATTAATATATTAAATAATTAAATAATATATATAATTGACAGTAGATCACATCATAAAAAGATAGAAGTAAAAATAAAAACTAGTTTGTATGAATTCCATTTTTTTCAAAATTAAAAAATACAAACAAATGTTTGAATTAAATTAAAAAAAATAAAAACAATCAGCCTGAAAACCATGTTTCCCTTGGACCAAAATGTTGATCCCCAATCTTAAGGACCCCAATCACAGGCTCGACCATCGCTAAAGGATTGAATTACGGTTTGATCTTGAGCAGCCCTCTAGCGGGGAAGTAAGAGCACGAAGAACAAGAACCGAGACTACCAAGAATCTTCCAACCATCTTCCGCGTTGATGGGACTGGTCTCACTAGTTAAGACACTGTGGCAGCGAGAGAAATGGATTCATGACTCTTTTCTTCCTGTGCCTGTTGTGAGGTTTGAAATGGTCAGCCGAAGTAGACATTTCTAATTTTCTATAGTATCACACAAACACCATTCGTCCTGGACCATTTCTGAAAGTGACAAAGCTGCTTTTTCTTGCTTTCCCCATTGCTTTTTCTTTCTTCTCCCTTTAAAATCACAAATCTTCCTCTCAGCTTGTTTATCAATCATGTGTCTTCTTACTTGCTACAAATAACCCTAATCGTCATCCCTCTGTCTTCAAGCTCTGTACCCCCCAATTCTCTTTCTCTAACCCGTAACTAACAAGTTGGTAGTTCGGGCTGTTTCTTCCTCAACATTCCATACTTTTGTCCACTTTAGCAAGTGACCTTCCGTCATCATATTCAACTTTCAATTTTATCCTACACGTCCTGTGATCTTCCTTGTTGGCCATATTAGCTCTCCTGGAGTCGGATGTGTGAAGTATCTTGAGGTGGAAAAGAACTTAAAGGGTTACTGGAACAGGCAACAATCCTCGTAATCCGGTGTGAATTTGAGTTGCCTTAAGGTACATTACCATCAAAATGAAGAGGCCGGTAAATTGGGAGCATAAGATTCTTATTAATGAGCTAAACCAAGGGAAGAAACTGGCAAAACAGCTTCAGAATCATCTCAACGCAGCATCTTCACCTGAAACCCGTGAATTCCTACTTGAAAAGATACTTTCTTCCTATGAGAAATCACTCTCAATGCTCAATCTGGGTGCTCTTGTTAATGATCATATCCCTAATGCAAACTTACTGGAAGTACAACGTTCAGGTGTCAATAACAGCTTGAGAAATGAAATCTCCAGTGAAGAAGCTTTCAAGAAGAGGTTATCCCTTCTTTTTCTTCTATTGTTCGTTCTCACTTTTTTCTACGGCTTCTAGTACTTGAACTTTGTCTAGATCAGATTTCATGTAATCGAGTTCGTATTGAATGTGCTTGGTTTTGTGTATTACAGAAAGGTCCAACAGCGATGGACTGAACAAGTGAAGGTTTGTTCAGGGCCAGGTCTTGAAGGGCCATTTGACGACGGTTATAGCTGGAGAAAATACGGGCAGAAGGATATACTCGGATCCAAGTACCCAAGGTGAGCTGAATTCTCTGTTAGATCCCTTAAAGACTTCAGGAATTCCCAATTCTAAGTGTCTTATGATCATAAGGCTCTCTTTTCTCTCTGCTTTATCCACAAGTACTTGTCTATATGGAAATCCAACTCTACTCTGACATAACAAGCACCAATCATTATCCTTTCAAAGATGATAAAGTTTTTGTGCACGAGTTGTCATCAGTTTTCTTGTCCTGTTTTTATCTAAACCGGAGGAGAAACTGAACCAAATTGTCTGGTTCGCCAATATGGTCTTGACAGCTACTCAGAGTGGCCATTATGACTTATTTTAAGCCATGATCTGCCAAACTTTCTAAAAGAGGACAAGATGTTGGCTTTTGAGGTCCACTTAGTAATCCTGAACAGGAGCAAGTTCTACACTAGGAATTGAATCTAAGAAACAATCAATCACTTTTTTACTTGGACTGTTTAGATGTAACGTGATCGCTGACCCGGAAATGTTACAATTGCAGAGCGTACTACAGATGCACTAGTCGTCATTCACAAGGGTGTTTGGCCATAAAACAAGTTCAAAGATCGGACGAGGACCCTGCGGCGTTTGAGGTAACCTATCGAGGCAGACATACATGTTCCCACGTGACGCCATCATCATCCGCCGTAAATGATGCCCGAAGTCAAACCAAACTTTTCCGACAAAGACAAGAACACCAACAACGACAACAACCAGACGACGAGGTGTCTTTCGACGTGAGAGAAGCAGTTGAGGTTAAAACAGATGACTTGGACATCAGCGGATACATCTTCCCATCGTTTCCTTTAACACCTATCGGAAATGAAAATGTGGAGGAAAATTTTTTCGGTGAAAGCTTGATCGGAACCAGTTTCTTGGATAGCTTTTCACGACCATTTGTATCTCCTGCAACGTCAGATTCCAACCACTTCTCTCCGTCTCCAAGCAACTTGAATAACTTCGGTGTAGCCCACAACGCTCAAACACCAGAATCTGATCTTAATGACATAATTTCAGCTCCAGCTTCAGTGACCAATTCGCCAATCGGAGGGGATTTGAACTTCTCGAACATGGATTTTGACCCCAGTTTCCTGTTTGAAAACCTGGAATTCTTTGCCTGATAATATTCGGGACTGCAATAATTGATTGATCGGGTGTGCATTAGAAGAGATTGGACAATAGTCTGGCAAACTATCTCCTGTTATGCTCTGCCCTTTAGTTACTTAGGCTTGGGTAGTTAGAATTTGCTGTTGGTGTGCATTAGAAGAGAGAGATTGGACAATAGTCTAGCAACTATCTCCCGTTATGCTCTGCCCTTTAGTTCCTGAGGCTTAGGTAGTTAGAATTTGCTGTTGGCAATAGTTTCTTTCTGTTGCTAGTCCCTGAGAAATGTAACTGTAGTGGTTTTGTACAATGTTTTAAGCAAATTTGTAATGTTAGACATTTTCTTGGAAATAAGAATGACCAAGTTCGAGAAGAGTTGAAGTATCCAAATCCCATGAAAGAATAGCTCATCGAAATCTCATGGAAAAGAAAGTAATGGACAGAAGTACAGAACCTTCCAACTTTAAGAGCAAAAACGCTCAACGTAGAAACCATGACAGTTGTAGCAGGGATGGCAACGGGGCGGGTATGCCATTCTCCGTACCCGCCCCATGAACCTGCCCCCATTTCCATACCCGCCCCCATCTTCGTCGGAGATTTTTTTGACACTCCCATATCCGTACCCGTTGGGGGGTTTGACCCCCATCGGGTACCCGTTTACCTACCTCTTTTCTTTTTTTTTTTAGATAAGCTTATTTAATATGAATGTATATATTAAATAAATATATATATATATAACGGGTATATAAGTATGTATATATATATAATAGCAAAATTGTAATTACTATGGTATCCTCATACCCGCCCCATACCCGACGGGTATTTTTGTTAACCCTCATACCCGCCCCACGGGTAAAAATTTGCTCCCCATACCCGTCTCCGTTCGGATAATTTTATCGAGTACCCATCGAATTCGGGTACAATTGCCATCCCGCCCCCACTTGACATTTCTCGTCGAAGTTTCCACGTACCTGAAACTAATCAAGAGAAGTTCAAGACAAATTACATCAAAGCACAGACATAGAGAGAGGTCCATCGGATCAACCCTTTAAAAGAGGACCTCAACTACATTACTCTTAACATACAAGGAGGACATGGTTTGAGACTCCAACTTTAAATCACTTAGAACGGGGAAGATGCTGTACCAGGAGCCTAATTTTGTAAGTGGAATTTTGTAGAGGAACAAAAGGAGGGACCTCTGAATTGCAACTTTCCCAATAATTGGCAATATTTTTTGAGTTCTTCAAGCGATCTTAACAGATGATACCTCTGAATGCTCACAGTTGCTTGCAAATGTCTTCGATGTGAGCTCTACTTGTCCGTTGTTGCTTGCAAGACCATCAGTCCAATGCTCTCAAGAAGAGGTGAGACAAGTGACTCGTTGCCTCCCACAAGTCCACACACAAGACTTGCCACCTCAAGCTTTGTTGCTGTACCTCCGCAGTTCTTGCTCAGAAAGTTGGGCTCCAAGTTCTAGCAAAGGCCTAAGTCTTTTGGTATGAATCATTTCAGATTTGATCTAGGACTACAGCTTGGCTGATAAAGTGTAACTATGGCGTTATTGGCCTATCTTCGGCTTAATCACGAGAAATACAAGCTATTTGATTGGCAGTGACCGGTGGACATTAAATGCAGTTTGCTTTTACTGCCAAGATGGAGCGAAGACATGCCAGGTTAGCCTTAGGGGCAATTTTGTCAAGCAAACGCCTACACTCCTCTCCTCCTCTTTGCCCTCTTTCTTCTCTTTGTCGCAGCTAAAATGACACTGAAAATATTGAATATAAAATAGATATACAGATTTTATGTAGAAATTCCTTAAATTAGGGTAAGAATTACGAGAAAAGATAGAAGAATTTTAATACTGAAAAACTAGAAAATTATAAAAAGAAAAAATTAGACCTACAAAAATACTCAAAATATTTTTGTCTCTTTCCTTTTTTTTTTTTTCACACCTCACGTTTCTCTTTTTCTGCTTGTGTATTTCTTCATGCTACTCATGCCTTTTTTATAGGCAAGAGTGCCTTACGTGAATGACTAACAAAATGGTCAGTCATTTTGTCTTTACGAGACATGGTAAGCACTGAATTAGCCACAATTGTTGAAACTCTTTTCATTTCTGTTCCGTTACTTTTAAACTTTCCTACCTGCCAGCATTAGTTTTTTCTATTTCTAGCTTTGTACCCTGAACATATAGATTACCTCTTACACTACCCCTAGTGAATTCCCACCTTAGCTCTCCTCCAAATCCACCTCTCATCCACCACCGCCTCCCTAACCAACATCCTTACCTCAACGCAACTCCACTACCCCCGCCACCATCACGTCACCTCTGCCCAACCCCACCATTACCACATTTTCTGCAACACCTATCACAGATGACTTCTCCCCTCTGTCCGCTCAACGCTTAACGCTCACCCTTACCCGCCCCTTATCTCACAGCACCACCCACAAATTCAAACACCAACCCTGACCAAAAAGCCTTGTCTGCTACCCAGAACAAAAGCTGGAAGCAGTTCATCGGTGATCACCTTGCTTCCAACCTCACCTATAACCCTCCCAAAGAAATCGATGGGAAGCTCATTGTATGTCCTAAGCTAAAGATATTGGAAGAAGGAGCTCGCAGTTGGGAAGCTACCTTAGTTGGCTTCTTTTTTGACAACCGGCCTCCCTTTCCCCTTACCCATCGTTGGGCACATAGAAACTGGGAAAAGAAAGGATTAATTGATGCTTCGTTGTCAGAAGATAACCTCATTCTCTTTACATTTTCGAGCACTTTAGAGGCTCACAAAATCCTAGAGGATTGCCCTTAACACTATGGAAATCAACCCCTATTCTTACAAAAGTGGCAGCCCAACCTCAACCTTGAATCCCTTAAGATACAAAGTGTCCCCCTTTTGATCAACTTTCACAAGGTTCCTCTCGAATACTAGACATCGTAAGGTTTGAGCTAGCTTGCTAGTTTTATTGGTAAGCCCATTTGCTTCGATGAACATATAGCTATGAAACGACGTATTGGGTATGCCCGTGTCTGTATGAATGTGGAACTTTCAAAAGAGCTTCCTAGCGAGATCCTTGTCATGAGACTGGTGAAGGGAACAAATTGAGGGAAGACCACGTTGCCATTTCCTATCATTGGAAACCTCGCTCTCAACACCCTGGAAAAGTCTGGAAAGCCACAGGAAGAATGTTTACAACAAGTACCTATGAAGAGTTAATGAGTAATGAGCCCACTGAACAAAAAGAGGTTGATTCCTTGATGGAGGTGTCCCACGCTAATGGATTTGCAGTGTTGGTTGACACAATGCACGCAGAAATGACACCTATGAGACAACTTGGTCAAGCTCCTTCATCAATCCTTAACAAATCCACAACTCCAGAACATCAGGGTAATTCTCCTGGTACTATATGGGCTACACACCAGAACTCCCCTTGTATTCCTATCTCCAAAGACATTGTCACTAACCATCCCAATATAGTCGCAACTCATAGAGATGTAGTTACTACTGACACCCCATTGGGTCCTAATATAACATCCCGTTACCCATATTAAGGTTAGAATAGTGTATTATGAGAAATTACGGAGAAACTAGATAATGCATATCATGTTTAAACTGAATATGGCATGCACATACATGAAAATATTGATTTTTGCACATGAATATGATTCTATATGCTTTCATTGACATTTTCCAGGTATAATTGGTTTATAAATAGGAATTGTGGATTTTATTAGTCTGGAAAATTTAAACTGGGTTGTATTAACATTGATTTGGCAATTTTGGTATATTTTGGGTATTTCAAAATTTTTAGTAAATTTTAGAAAATTTCTAAAAATTTGGAGTATTTTTGGACTAGGGAAAAATGTTGAATAATAGACCAATTGCAGTGTGATATGTGGCAGACTTATTTGGGTGACAAGTGTAAGACATGCAAAGAATACACGTAGATTATGTTTTCGTTAGGAAGAGAATACTGTGGCTTTTGTTCTTCACGAAATACTCAACACTGAAATTCTCTTCCATGTTCTTCATCATCGAATATCAAATTGTTATTTTTTTTATGTGTAATTGATTCACTCTTACTGCTGGGAAGGATAGCTGAATCAAGTAAGTGGTTATTGTTGATGATTTAACTTTGTACATGAATTTATTCATGAGTGGTTTGAGAAGTGTAGTTTCAGTGATAAATGAATTAGATGAAAGATTTGTGAAATAGGAATTGTCTAGAAAAGTATGAAATCGGTTTTGTTTTGGATATGTAAAAGTTCACAAAAGTTGATGTAGGAATATATATATAGACTCTGTTCTGGTTTAGAGAAATACGTATATAGGTTGTTTTTACTGTTCATGCCTGAATATGTGGAGTGTTTATAGAAATGAATTTGAATGAGTTTAATGAATAAGAAATGAAGATTTGGAGAGGTCTTAGCATAGAGTTGCTTAAATGATAAATTTAGGATGAAATGAATGAGTAGAAAAATGAAAAAAAAAGCATCAGATGAAAGTAGAAAGAGAAACAAAATATAGAAAATAGAATTTGTATGTATGAGAATCGGATTTTGATGTTTAAGTGTGAATCTTGAATTTTTGAATTGTTGTGTGTTGATGAGCTAACATGAAGTTAGAAGAATTGGTTTGAGTGTCATTTGAGTTAATTGAAGCGAGAATTAAATTATGGAAAATTTACAGTAGAGAGAGGAAGTGAATATGGAGGTTCGGATTTTTTATGCTTGAATTGTAAGTTTGAATCTGATTTGTTTAGAGATTGTGTTGGACATAAAAATGCAAAATAAATGAATTAGGAGTGAGTAAATCTAGAAAAAAAATGAAAAAGTGGAAAGAGAAGATGAAAAAATTGTTCGGTGAAGAAGAGAAGAAAGGACGATCGTTATTCTTCAGATAAAGGTCGCGAATCGCGATCATGTAGACGCTGAGATTTCCTTGTTTTTTGAAAACCGATTGTTTTTTGAACATCTGTCATTCAATTTGCTATAACTTCTTCACCCGATATCCAAATGACTTGATTCTTAAACCAATAGACTCATACACATCGTTCTTCATCTCCACCAGAAATTATAACCATCTGAAATGGATTGATTGTTGAATTTAAGATGAAAATGTTGAGGAGTACTGGAATATGATAAATGGGATTATTTTACTGAACATACTTAAGTATTTTGACTATATTTTGATCAATAGTTATCCAAATAGAATGATTCTTGATTTAAATTGAACTAGAGACTTATGGCTACAAATGTTCTGAAGAGATTGAATTGTAATTTTGTCTTTAAGAATTACAAAGTTTGACTCAAATTTAAATACAGAGTACAGTTATAGTTCAAAGAATAGTCCAAAGTAAATTGAGTATAACTTTTGTAACACTGAATCAAATTGTATGATATTGGTGTTATTAGAAACTTAAGACATTGTAGAACAACTTTCTAGAAAGAAGTGTTGCTTAATTGTGTCATTTACCTTATCAAAATGATGATGCAAAGTTGGCCTGAAAGCATGTTGTTAGAAAAATCTAAAATGGTCATTTGGTTGTGCATGGCTGTGCATTAAGGGTGCACAGCCGTGACTTATTTGATTGAATGCACGGGCACGCATTGTGTTTTCAGGCTTGTGACTTGCTTCTTTTGGCATGCACGGCCATGCACTAATGTGCACAATCGTGACTTGTTGTTAGTTGGGTTAGCTTGTGCACGATAGTGCACCCGAGAGGTTTTTGTGATTTTAAATGGTTGTATTGAGGTATAGACCATAAGAATAAATTATATTTATGAGGGTTTTGATATATGAAAGATATGTTGATAAGAATCACAATATGATACCCAGGATTGTCATTGAATATGCATTGTGCATATTTTATATACATAGATGTGCATAAAGGAATACTTATACATTTGTGCAAAAGTGTGATATATGTCAATGTGTTTTGTATGATATAGAGGAGCACATTGGATGCCAATCAGACATTGCCGGACCATCCAGGCAATAGCATATTGGAGCGTACTGTAAGTCAACCTAGATGACTTTTCCTAGGATTGATTGAATATGTTCAATTTCTAAATTTTAACTGTTTATGATTTGTTTATGAATTCCGGACTTAAGGTCTAAGGAGTTTAATATTTAGGAATGTATTGGAAGTGTTCTGATTGCTTTGACAATTCTGAATGATATTTGTATTCTCAACGAAAGTTGAATGCCAGACTTAGGTCTGATGACTATGAAATTTTGATTGTGCACTATGAATGTCTGCTATACATGGCATATTCTACATTTGATGCATTTCATAAAATGCATGCTCAGATAAAGGCGTTGTGTTCAGAGTAGCCAATTTGATAGAGCTTTAAGCTCAATATTCTACACGTAGAGTTTTGCTCCGTGATTTCTGTTCTGACTGAGCCTAATGGGCCAGTATTTGTATCCGTATGTGAAAGGCACTCGGTTACATCAATAATAACGAATCTGGAGTCTCATATGCATCTGTATTTGCATATATCGGTTCTGATTCGCAATGATTACATGATGTGCCATGATAATGTGAGTATTTGGAATATACATGTTCTGAATGAATATTTGTGAAATATGTGATTTATGTATGTGATCTGGGTGAAATCATCAATGATGGTTCACTCATTGTATTCGCAAAACTCATAAAAATTGGAACGTGGCTTTTCAGGTTCGAGACAGGAGACTTAGCTTCTTATTCTGGATTAGAGAAATATTTTGGACTAAGTTATGACTCAGAGGTCTGTCAGCTGACATCAAAAGAGTTGTAATTTTGTATTTTGTAGTTTCTTGTCTAGAACTTGTATAAAGATTGTAAAATACAGTGTGAGTTTTTGGTAATCAATGCAAGGAATGGTTTTAAATTTAATGACTTTTAAATTATGCTAGTTGATGCCATGTGTAAGTTGGAGTTGTTTTTGCTCTAACATACCATTATCACAGGATATGTACTTGAATGTCCTTGGATGTTCGGGTATATACCTTATGGTAGTGGGATGTTGCAAAGAGGACCCACTTCAATAGGCTTACCGTCATATAACTTGTCAAAACTCTTAATAACAGGTGGTACGTACTTTAGACGTTCGAGTTCAACTTCCATTTTATTTGCTCCACCTCTGGCTATGGTCTCGTTTCTCTACACTCTAGATTGAATGAATATTTGAGGAACTATGAAATTTCGCTCGACAACAAAAGAGTGAATTTGCGACTTAATAGCGGGTAAGCAACTCACTCGGTATGCGATTTGTCTAGTTCTCCTTATATTATTATTATTATTCCTTTCTTATGAGTTATTTGGAAATAATCTCTCTATTAGTTAGGGATAGGTTGCATATCACTATACCTCTCTAGACCCTGCGTATCAGTGAAATTTATACTGGAAGTTGTTGTTATTGTTGCACTTAAAGAATAATTGAAAATTGAAAAGATAATAACTGAAAATTGAAAAGTTAAACTTGATTGTAAAGTTTGAACAATTTTATGGTCAAGTATAAAATATTTGATTGGACTATTAGTTTAATTGGTATTTAATTAGAATAAATTATAATCCTAATTAAAAGGTAATTAAAATTAGAATTATATTTCGACTAAATTACTTAAAATTGTTATAGTAGCTAATACTCTTAACATATACACCCCACTCGGTAATATTTGTTGAGTTTTCTCCACCTACTTATATAGATAATGTTAGAAGCATATCAATAACACAATAATGGCAGTTTTCTACATATCTATTCAATTTCAAAGGGATATGCCAATGATAAAAAATCATAAAAGTTATATTCTTCTATTCCGTATATAACATTTCAATAAAGTATGTGGCGTCGAGGGGATGTATTACGACGAGAGAATCTCCATATTCCGGTGGATTCCGGGCAGGAGAGCTCAAAGCAAATGCCGTAAGTCATCGCCCAACATAACACGGAGGGATCGTTAACTTTTCCTCGTTCATTCATTTTCTTTTGAACTTTTGGCTATGGCTCCACCCATTTACCTGTCATCGGGATGCGCTATGATTGTTTTGGATAGTCCAGCTAATTATTGCAACTGTAGCCCAACGTTCATAAGATGGAGTGATTGCAGAAACAATCATCGTCCAATTTCACCTCCTAACACATCCACCCGTGATTGTTTTAGGTAGTCCAGCTTATTATTGTAACTGTAGCCCAACGTTCGTAAGATGGAGTCATCGTCCAATTTCACCTCCTAAACATCTACGCGAGACTTTCCGTGCTTGTTACGCCATTCTGATCAACAAACATAGGTCATGAACAGCAGTGGAAATGATGCGTAGCTTATGAACTTATTACTACAAGTACACCATAGAAACGGTCAAGTTTTAGAGCAAATGACATCCCCATTCTATTAAATTAATCTCCAGATCGTGGTCCGTTGGGCTCCGCTTTTTTGTCCTTGTCATTATCTTACACATGGGTCCCACACCACCTAGCATCTCGATCTTGGCGCCCGAGCTTTTATATGGTCTTAAAACACTTTCCAAGTTCCAACTCCACTCTGAGTCTGAACACCCCACTTAGGCTTGAGTCTCCCTGCTTCTCCCAGTTGTAGAGCCAGAGAATGGAGGAGCGTGGTTACATGATCTGTTGCTTCCTCTTGCTTGCTTGCTTCTTTACTTTTGCAGGTATGAATGGTGCTAATAATTAATGCTTTCTGCTTCATTTTGTTGTCTACTTTTGACGAATGTCGTGTTACATTTTGCAGATGCGGGGTCAATCGGAGTAAACTACGGAAGAATAGCAAACAACCTACCATCTGCAGTCAAAGTGGTGCAGCTTCTCAAATCTCAGGGCTTGCAGCGGGTCAAGGTCTTCGACACCGATCCGTCTGTTCTAAAAGCCTTAGCTGGATCCAACATCAAGATCACCGTCGACCTCCCCAACGAACTCCTTTACTCCGCCGCTAAATATCCTTCCTTTTCCCAGTCATGGGTTAAACGGAACGTTGCCGCTTACCATTCCGACACCCAAATCGAAGCCATTGCCGTTGGAAACGAAGTTTTCGTTGACCACCATAACACTACCAACTTCCTCATACCCGCCATGAAAAACATCCACCAAGCTCTTGTCAACTTAAACCTCCACTCCTCTATTAAAGTCTCTTCACCGATTGCTCTAAGCGCTCTGCAAACCTCGTACCCGTCGTCAGCCGGTGCATTCCGACCGGAGCTAGTGGAGCCCGTTTTTGAACCAATGCTGAGTTTCCTCCGTCAAACCGGGTCATACCTCATGGTGAATGCCTACCCGTTTTTCGCATACGAGTCAAACTCGGACGTCATTTCTCTCGACTACGCTTTGTTCAGAGAGAACCCTGGTGTAGTGGACTCGGGTAACGGGCTAAGATACTTCAGTCTATTTGATGCCCAGCTCGACGCCGTTTTTTCTGCATTGTCTGCGTTGAAGTATGATGACATAAACATCGTTGTAACCGAGACCGGTTGGCCATCCAAAGGTGACGAGACCGAGATTGGAGCTAGCGTAGAAAATGCTGCAGCCTACAACGGTAATCTCGTCCGTAGGATTCTCGCTGGTGGCGGGACCCCACTTAGACCCAAAGCAGATCTCGCCGTCTATATCTTCGCTCTTTTCAACGAGGACGAAAAGGATGGCCCCACATCCGAGAGAAATTACGGCCTCTTTTATCCCAACCAGCAAAAGGTTTATGATATTCCTTTCACCAAGGATGGCAGTCGGCCGGTCGCAGCTCCTGTGGAAGGCGGAGTGTCGAAGAGCTCTACAGGGAACACGTGGTGCGTGGCAAGTGGTGAGGCGGGGAAGGAGAAGCTGCAAGCTGCTCTAGATTACGCTTGTGGAGAAGGAGCAGCAGATTGCCGTCCGATTCAGCCAGGTTCGACGTGTTATAAACCTAACACGTTGGAGGCACACGCTTCGTTCGCATTCAACAGTTATTATCAGAAGCAAGGGCGCGCTGGTGGAAGCTGTTACTTCGGAGGCGTGGCTTACGTAGTCACCCAACAACCCAGTACGTATTTTTAGCCTAATTTTTATTCATCTGCTTTCTGCTAATGCTTTTACTAACATGTGTAGCCAACATAGTATACAATAATGGAAATAAGATAGACAAAAGCGATATGATGATTTAGTGGTGGACAATGCACGAAGGATGGCAGGTACAGGAATCAAATGTCAAAAAGGACAGGACCACGTGACTGGTCAGGACACTGATGGAGGATTCTAGCTAGGGCTGACCTGTTTTACTGTTTTTAATCTTGTGCTCTGTGAATTCTTTCTTTTTGTTTTTTTTTTTAACTAGGATGAATTATTTATTAGGCAGTAGCAAAAAGAAAAGGGGTTCTTTTTCTTTACCCGAGTATTTTAACAGGCACTACTTCATGTTTGCAGAGTACGGGCAGTGCAAGTTCCCCACAGGATACTGAAGCAAACCAGAAGCTGTCATCGTAAATTTTTGGGTGGGGGATCTGAAATCAACTGTATGTATTGTTGACTAGAAGGGGGGTTGTTGTTTGACAATTATTTTGCTGATGTTTTGTATAATATAAGTTAAAAAGACATGCCACTACCTTTTCCTATTCTAAACTTCATTCTTGATTAGTGTTTTTCTGTGTGGGTTTCATATGCTTTAATACGGGTCTGTGATTGCCTTCGCAGGAGTCTTAATCACTAGAAACCATAAAAACATAAAATGTTTGAAGTCTTAATCATGTAGGACTTGCACAATTGTAAACAGCTAAAGGCAAGCAAGAGCAGGTCCTACGAATGCCCCATGTTTCTCATTCGCTTGGCCCTCACCTTAATTTTCGCCTCGTGACAACTGAAAAATCTGTTGTTGAGCATTTATGATTAAGAAGCTTGTTATTGCTTTTAGATACGCAAACTTGATATGTTTTTAGTGTTGGAAAATCGGGTCGAGATCCGATCCGTCCGTAGCGGAATAATCACGAAACTCTTTTATGACTTTTGATTTCCCGAAAATTAAGATTTATTTAATTCTATAAAATGATTAACACGAATCAAAATAAAGCGGAAATTTAATTCGTACCTTATTTCGAAGTTTGATCTTTATCTTAATGCATCTCTCGAACTGTTTCCGAAACCGATCCGTCTCAACCATCGTAGCTGTACAAGTGTCCGGCCTCTAATAGTATCCACAGAACAGGTTGAGAGAACTCTGTAACTTTTACGGAGAGGATTAAGCATGAAGTGCTAGCTCCATAGAGCTCAAGCCTTTTTTGTTATAAGCTTAGGACGTTTTAGTAATTTAATTGAAATTAAATATTAATTTCAATTAAACTTTAATTAGAATTACAAATA
>JAOTBA010000009.1:21541700-21552607 GCA_025629845.1 Erythroxylum squamatum
TTGTGAAATAATTGTTTTGTGAATTGATGTGTTGCATGGATTGAGTGAACCATCGATGATGGTTACCTCATTGAGTTTGCAAAACTCACCAAAATTGTAACGTTGTCTTTTCAGGACCGAGAGACGACTCTAGTACTGAGAGGCTCTACCAACCGTGTAGATTGTTTTTGGGCAAGAGAAGTCATGGCTCAAAGGTCGGTCAGCTGGAATTTTTGAACAGACTAGATAGATTTTGTATATTTTTCTCTCTCACATAGCACTTTCGTGCTAGGTTTTGTTGATGTACATGTAGTAAAGGTTGAAAGGCGCAATGTAGACTTTCGGTTTTGAGAAATGAAATGAGGAAAAAGTTGGTTTAAAAAATATTGTGATTTTCTTATAATGCTATGCCATATGAAGTGAATGTAGTGATCGAACATAGCACACCATTATCGGAGGATATATACCAGAATGACCTCCAGGTGTCCCAATGTGTACCCTATGGTAAGAGGGCGCTACATAGGTAATGGGAAAAAGATATCCCTTCCTTTTCCCCCGTCCATCAAGCTCCGCTCGTTCATCAGTGGGAACTCTTAGAATTTTTCTGCTAACTTTTCCCATTTACAACCTTTTTATCCTCCCAACCCCCTCACTTATGATACTCATTTCTAGAAGGATCGACCACTCGATCAACTGTCAAACAAGCTTACTATCTCCTTGCTAAGACAGAAGCAACCTGTGGTGGCTTGGCACTCAATCATCTGGCATAAAGCTCTCCTCCCCAGGTGTCGTTCCTTCTTTGGCTCTCCATTAGGAACAAACTCAGCATAACTGATAGACTGACTTACCTTACCATTAACAAATCCTGCCCTTTCTATTTAGTACATGATGAAACCCGTGACCACCTCTTTTTTTATACCCAACAATCAACACAATATGGAACCGTGTAAAGTCTCTTTGCAGCTGGAATTTATCAATGAGCTCACTTCCTCACATTGATCACTAGCTGACAACACATTCATCCATTCTTACTTCTGAACGCATGATTTTCATATTGGCACTTGGACATACTGTACAATCCATCTGGAAGGAAAGAAACTTGCTTCGATTTGAGGCTAAGAACAAAGTTGTGGACACACTAACCGTTGAAGTCATTAGGGAGTTCAAGGAACTAATCGTTCTCAATGACTTAGTTACAACCTGCCTTCTATTCTCTGACCATCGTATTCATGCCTTCTTTATTATCTGATTGTTAGTTAGCCTACATATGTTGCTTTATGCATGTAATCGAGTGTACCATGATCATCTTTTTGCTCTATAACATACTGAATTCCTTATTAATTCCAATTTTCCTTTGTTTTAAACTACTATTCAATATTTTATGTAAAATCCCAAAAGAGCATGGCCTCAATATTAAAATAGAGTGTAATCAATAAATTGAATTTATGTCCTAATTTCAATAGGTCACCCATCCGACTATTTAAAAATTATTATAATAAATGATACAAAATTAATCCTATCATACAAATTTTAAGATGTATAATTTTTTTTTTTTCTAAAACATAAATGAGATGACATAAACTTTATTTATTTAACTTAGATTAATTTAAGCTAAAAAAACTTTGATAGGACTCTCGGATTGAAGTCTAAGAATGAAACTTTCTTAGAAGAGTTAGACCCTATTTGGTAATCAACAGATTGTATCAGCTGTTAGCTTATTATATCAGCTGTTAGCTAATAATATATTAATATGGCTTATTTGAACAATGAATAACATTAACTATTTATTTAAAGATGTTTGATAAAATTAATTGTTTATTTGTAAAATAACTTATGAGAGTATGATTTAAAAAAATGTATAAGGACGTGAGTATTGGCTGTTTATATCTTAATATTTGTTTGAATATTCTCATAAGAATTTATATTGAACAAAAGAAGTCAACACCATTATTTTCTCCTATATCTGCCATCGAGTCTTAAGAACATCGAAAACTCTCTCAATACAACATCTCAATGATATGAAGAAATTCGATTAAAAACTTCTTAAGATCCTCTTGGATTTGCAAGGGCCAACTAAAGAACTTAAGAGATCACTAAAATGCCACTAAAAATAAGCTTGAGAATGAATTCGATCGGATCACACTAGGAGTTTTTTCTCAAATGCAGCACTAACAAGCTTAATATGAAATTGAGTATGTAAAAATAATATCGATTTAACTTCTAATTTAAGGAAATATAAATTTTTGTTATTTTAATTTTAATTTTTTAACTTTGAAAAATTGAAACTATATTTTTTAATGTATTACATTAAAATAAAATTATTTTGAAAAATTGTTTATATTAATCTCTTAAAATTTAAACTTAGATAAAATAATTAATTTAAATTTGACTTGTTAATTTTAGATTAGATGGAATTGAATTAAATAAAATATACAAGTGATAATAATATTATATACTAAATATTAATATAAAAAGGGACCTAAATATCGACTATATACAAAAGTAATAATGTAATATAATTAGAGATAACAAATTTAAAAGTATTTAATTTTTGAAAATTTTAATTTAATATTAAAATTTTAATTTAATTATTATATTTTTAAAATTTGAATAAATTAAGTCAAATTTATATCTCAATCTCTTTGAGTAATTTGTAATAATTTTTTGATATAATAATTTTTTAGTCCCTTAATTTCTAAGCCGTTAGAAGGAAAAGCTCCTTCGCCAACTCAACCAGTTAATTATTAAGTATAATTATCAACGTTTTGATATGATCAAACAGCTAAAACTTTTCAATATGCCAAAAAATGACTGATAAACTATTTACCAAACAAGACCTTAGAATCGCGATACCTGCTCTTTTAGAAGTATCAAATAATTACCTGTTTCAATAGAAAATTTTCAATTTTATTTTAAAATTAATAATTTAAATTTAATTTGATTAAATTTAAATTTAAAATTAGTTAAAATCAGTATTCAATTCATATTTGAATTTATTTTAAAGCAATAATTAAAAGTTATATTAATCTAATCTAAAATCATCAAAGTATGATATATGTAATTAAATTTAAATTTAAATATCCAGTCGTAACTGTTGTTAAATTTAAATTCGAAATCGAAAGTTTTGTTTCATTACTAACCTTAATTACTATTTAAAATTTATTCTGTCATCCTACAAATGAAAGATATTAATTAGGAGTTTTTTCCTTTTTCAAAATGCTACCACTCTCCGATATGGGCGGCACTTAACTTGGAGCCCGGTTTAAACCAATCTTCAGTCAACGAGTTCTGTCTGATTTGATCAAACTTTAGATTAAACTGGAACATTTTTTTAAATAATTCAAGTTAAATTTAGCTGATTCAAAATTTAAAATTAAAAAGAACACCTTTATTTTTTTAAAAAAAATCAAATTGAACTAGACTTCGGACAATTCACTCGAGCCGTGCACGAGCAGAAATTTTTGGGCCGGTCCGAACTGGCCACATTCTGATATAAATTATAATAACTTCACGAGATAGTAGATGGATAATTGCTGGCGGGTAAATATCATCTAGAAGCAATCAACTTGTGGATTTCTTTGGATAAGACTTCTAGATAGAATCTTCCGGCATTCGATTAGTCAGTCTGATATTTGACGGCCTCCCATTCATTTCAAAGTAACCACTCCTCATTTGTCGTCTATCCTTTTTTATGGGCTGTCGAAGGATGAAAAGTCTACAATCTGCTCTCCAAATTATAAAACGTGAATCGACTTGTAAACCTCTCCAACGTAATTTATTTAGCATTTTACGTCTTTTTTAATAATGTCGGCTTTTTAATATGTTATAAAAATTAACTTACTTAATCACGCAATGAAAGATCTTATCAGCTATTTATAATAATTTTATTCAGCCTCTCCATTATATGCTAAATATAGAACTGACCTGACCCATATTGATTTGATTAGGGTTTATTTTTCTCCCTCACTCAACTTTAATTGATTAAATCAGTTTCTTTATTAAACTTTTTTATTATCTTTAATCCGGATCAGATTTGATTTTTTCAATTGTAATAATTGTCCAAATTAAGAAAGTTGCTCACAATTTTTCTCTCAAATTTAAACTAATTATATATTTTAAACAAATGAATTAAAAACTTAGAACGCCATAATTTCCATTTGATTTTTGATGGGTTGAGAAATGAAAGCTCATACAACTGGAACTAGAATAATTACGTTAGGTGATCGGTCTTAATTTGTGAAGGTCTAGTACAACTTTCCCTTGGCAAGATGCACGTTTAGTCATATTCGCAAATCTCATAACCAAAATCGTTTAATTGGAAGTATCCTAAATTCATTATTGTGACTCATAGCTAATTTTATCTTTTATGGTTAGTCAACATCCGTACAGCCGACATTTAACTTTGTATAGATATTAAAGTTCTTCCGATGAACTACTTCGACCGTCAACATGGCAGAACTTGGACAATGTGTGATTATTAAATTTATCTTTAATCTGGTTAGGAACAAACCAAAGTATGACAACAACGAAGGCTAAGCAGTTTGACACCTCCAAATGGTCTAGAAGCTTACGTGTTTCCTTAGACCAAAAATTATTAATCGTAATTTTTGTTTATCTACTTGTATTATTTATTGATAGTGTTTAAAATATTTCGTAATTTGTTAAATAAGGCTCAAGCCAAAGTCAACAGACCACCAAGTTTGACTTTCTAACCCGACGTTTCCTTGGTGGACCTTAAGGTTAAGGAACAAATATAAACATGGCTCCCCAATGTTCACATGAGGACCCACATGGCGACACTCACGATGATGCCGGCCATAGGTAAGCATGTTGTTTACAAACAAGTCTCTAGAAGCTAGTTTTAATATGTCTTCTCTATCAAATATTTTGTGATATAAGTACATTTTAAATATATATATATATTGTAAATTATATATCAAATAAATTATTTAGTGAGTCAATAAAAATAAATGATAAATTCAATTTAGTTAATTCTTAGTAATTTAATAAATCCGTATTTCTGCTGAGTGTCGTCGTTAATTCTAAGTAATTGAAATAATGTAATTACTTATAATTAATTATTTATTATGGTCTAAAATCATTGTTCAAAACATAATCATAGATGAAAAGTTTCGGTTAATTTTGTTGGAATTATATTTTTGGACAGCGATTTTTTAAAGGTCGGAAAGTCAGTCGGGCTTATCTAGAATCGAATTATTTTCTCCCTGTTTTTGTGGTGCTGAAGCCATAGCGAATCAAAAATGGGTAGTGAGGTCGTAGGTCCAGACGCCAGAGTAGCGACAAGAACTATTGTGCAAAGTTGATAGGAGAAAAGAAAAAGTTGGAAGGAGCGCACTCAAATCTTCTCCTTTCATATACACATACACACAGATAACTCCGAGATTGACTGTTCCAGGGGATCATAAATTCGGATTCCATGGCTAAGCTTGAACAATGCTCCATCAGCAAGAACAAGAAGTCATTCTGTCAAGTTCATACCGGTAATTACGATAATATTATCGATTCAGGAAGAACATCTCTAACTGAGATCATACAACACCACCAGTCTGATTTCAAATTCCTGAAATCAACCGTGTGATTGTAGGTAAGATAGGGAGAGAGAACACGAGAGTTAATGGTAGCCACCTACCTCACTTGAGTCCACTGCAAATGACATTATTGTGATGCAACTAAATTCATAGTAGTTGGGTCCACGCCCATTAGGATTAATGCTATTCTTTCTTGTGCTGTTGTGGTCTGCTGTCCTCACCTAATTCTCCATTTATACATATTTAGAAAGTGATTTCTGCTTATGAACTGTAGGCGTTTTAAAATCCATACATTATACGACCAGAACGTAATTGGGGTATTACAAGACGACAAAAGGAGGAGAAAAATATAACTGATAAACACAGGAATAGCATAAGAAGGGAGAGACAACATATGTTACGAATCGAGGACATGGTAAAGGTTCGAATAATTCCTAAGTGAATGTTCGATTTTACCACTTGAGAGCCACCTCCGAGAGCGCCTTCGTAGACGACCCATCTTTACTTAGGACCTGTGCTGCTGAGTCTTTTAGGTCTTTCATTCTATTGCGTACCCTTTTCCCTTCTTCGCCTTCCATTAGACCCCTCACAACGTCGGCGATTTCTTCTCGTAGAATGAGGCCATTTTCATTGACCTTAGGTCTCAGTGCCAATTTGAGGTCCTCTGTTAACATGACGGCATTCATTTTCTGCTCCGCGTAAAGTGGCCAGGCGATTAGTGGCACACCATTCACCACACTTTCGAGGGTCGAGTTCCAACCGCAGTGGGTTAAAAACCCTCCGGTTGAGCCGTGACTCAGCACCTGTGCCTGTGGTGCCCAAGATGGAAGCACCAGACCACGCCCTCTGGTTCTATCCAAGAACCCTTTGGGTAAGAAATTGAAAGGGTCATTCTGGCCCTGAACACTGAAATACGTGGCATTAGCAACTTTATCGTTTGGACTCCTCACCACCCACAAGAACCTTTGCTCACTCATTTCTAAACCCAAAGCCAATTCAGTTATCTGGTCGTAAGAGAGGGTCCCCCCGCTACCGAATGAAACGTATAAGACAGAGCCATGTGGCTGATTATCAAGCCACTTCAAGCACTCTGACCCTTCGGACCCACTGTCTGAACCCATATTTACAAGCGGTCCGACAGGGTAAACCGGAGGCTTACCAGAGTCTTCTTCTTGCAAGGCCCTTAAAGCTCCTCCTTCCAGGTCCATGAAGCTATTCACCAAAACTCCCTCTGCAAGTCTATACCTCTTTGTATGATGAAGAACCCACTTGTAAGCGTCATTCTTTCGGTCTTGAACCGGGTCGAGCAATTCTTTGCCGTGAATCGGCACACATCCAGGAATTCTCACGGGTTCTTCAAGCTCTCTGTACTCGCATGAAACCTTCTCGTCAAGCTCCGGCAAATAAAGAAACAAAGACAGAGCCATAGCTGTAGAAGGGAAGAAAATGTACGGAGAGACGTTGAATTCTCGAGCAACATCAAAAGCGTCTGTACCAAAAAGATCAACAACCAAAGCCACCAGGTTCGTTCTTTCAATCAAAGACCCGAATGCCTCTCGAATAGAAGGAAGTGACCTCACCACAGTGAGTGAAATTAGGGTTTCTATCTTGGTATCCTTAGGCACGTCATCAAATGAAACTGGAGGAAGGAATATGGAGTTGACGGAGCTAGGGAGCGATTCAAGAACCGATTTTTGGGCTTTCAAAGGAGAACCATCAGTCGGAACAACGAAAGTGATTAAAACGTCATGTTGATCAACGAGCCGCTTCGCTAGCTCGGCGAGTGGGATGAGATGACCCATCCCAGGAGTCGGTAGAATTGCGACATGGGGAGTGCGGTTGCGTTCTTCCGCCATTGTTGGTTTGGCTTTTTCAGAAAGTAATTGCTAATTTTTGATAGTTGTTGCAGGTATTTGAGAACAAGAAAGAGGAATCGGACCTATTTATAATCGAGATTCTGATGTTTTTTTTTTTTTTTCCCCGGTATTTATGTGACTCATGTCCGGTCGTGCGTAGGATAAATAGAAGAGGGTTGTGTTTGGCTTCTTGTACATGTACACGTGGCAGTCCTTGTATGTCAGAATGCTTTTGCGTTCTCAATCATTGGAGTATGATTTTCTTTTATTTGATTTGATTTTTTAAGTGAATTTGCTCAAGTTCACAAATTAAAATAGGCGGTGATGTCAGTAGCTACGTAACGCTTATGCGATCAAGCAATCGAAGCATTCTTCATTCTACACTTGGCTCGTGTTTAAATTAAATTCCCTTTTTAAAAACTTACTGCAGAACAGTTCTAATTTTACGATAGTCGAAAGAGAGTCATTAATTCTACGCAATATTTCCTTTATATGTTACAAAGAAGTTGTTTATACGACTTAAAGAACATATGTTAATTAATATATTAAGATATCTAATTATGGTAAAAGAATAAGTGATAATTGAAATTAAGAATAATAAAAAAGTCTCATAACTCATCCTTATAATAATTCTTATAATAAATTTATAAATTCAAATTCTATAATCACTTTTAAAATTCAACTCTTTTGTTTCTTACCCCACATTTTACGTTTCATAATATACCTCTTGTCAAGAACCAAAAATATCTATAATTATTTTCGTGGTTCATAACAGAATAGTACGTAGGATTGTGACATTACCAAACGAAGATTAATCAACTTGTCAAGACTTTTATTCCCAAACGTTTGGAGTTTACATGAACCGTTTATGGATGAGTTTAGAACATCGCGTTGTCTTCCTTTTTAAGTCGGCCCACAATGACAACGGAAATCTCATTAATGCGCGTTGCTTTTAGAAAAATGTCAATATTGATATGGAAAAGGTAACAAGATTAATGTTAATGAATTAATTTCAAATCAAGTGGAGTTTATATACAGTTCAACGAATAAATAGAAATAACATGAATTACAATTTCAGTTAAAATAAAGGATATATAATTTATTATCTAGAAACCCAGAAGAACAACTCTTGGAACAATATGGAACACAAAATCCAACAATACACAAAATCCAACAATACCATTTTCATCTCTTCAGCTTGACACTCCATATTTTATGTAACACGGAACTCATCCTAACTACACATCCTATCTCAATATGGAACACATGGAACACATGCACGACAAATCCATCGGTATATCTCAATATTGTTCCATATTGTTGGTATATCTCAATATGGAACACATGCACGACACAACTAGTGGGAGTTAATTGAATCCTGAAAAAGATATATCAAAAGTCGTGCATGTGTTCCATATTGAGATATAACGTGGGTTAACTTCAAAATTCCAAGAGTTGTTCTTCTGGGTTTATACGTGAAATATACATGGTGGGTGTAGTATCTCATATGGTTTAATTGGAATTGTTGAAGTTAGACAATGGGTTTTTCGACTGGAAGATAGTTGAGTACTGCATGCATGTTTCTGTTGTGTATCGTTGGTTAATTGAGTAGCTGTGGTCTTGTTCTGAAGCTGGCATGAATCAGTCCAACTGGTGGACAATTATTTAGACATATTTCAGGAAGTTGAAACTATAGGGTAGTTTTTTTTAATCTCAAGTATATCATTGTTTTGTTCTTAGTTGATTGATTACTTGAGTTATTTCTTTTAATTATCTTTTATTAAAAGTTGTTTAGAAAAATCCTCTAACGAGGTTAACACGAGACGGTCATGTTATTAAGTGTGAAATTCTTTCACGGGAAGTGAGGTTGAGAGATAGTGTCAAGGGTTGAGTGGTATTGGCTCAGTAAAGCCTTGGGTAAATCTATTGTACTTCGGCGAAAGTATTAAACTGAGTAAGGGCCCTGCAGACGTAGGCAAGATGTGCTGAACTGCGTTATCAAATTTTCGGTGTTGCTTTTTATTATTTCGTTTTTAATTGCTTTTGTTTTTGTTTGTGCTAGAGACGTTCACGGTAAAATTGAAAAGTTTGTGAAACTACTACCGCCTTCAATTTTTCACTTGGGATATAAGAAACCTTAAATTTGACCCTAAAATTGTCTTGTGTGTTTTTGTGGGATACAGTGAAGAGCATAAAGGATATAAGTGCTTCCATCCACCTAGTCGTAAATTTTTCATTTCTCATCATATTGTGTTTGACGAGACTGTTTTTCCTTTTAAGTTTTCATCTCTTTCCACTTCGAAATCACATGCTCTTAACATATTTGATTCTTGATTGCCTTTTTCTAACAATCTTCTTGCTTCATGTAGTCAGTCACAAGCGTCTGCATCGACAACTTCCATTCCATTACCATCTGTTGATATTCATGGCTCAGAATCTATACCAAATGCACCACATGACGTACCTGAGCTCGATAATGATAGGATTGCCCTTGATCATCCAAGTTCTGAAGATCTGAATCTACCTACCATACTGATTGACTTATGTTCTGAACACGTGCCTGCACCTGAGTCCCTTCCTTCTATAAATACAACGCCACCTCATCAAGCACCAGTTACTCATCCCATGATAACCAGGTCCAAACTTGGAGTTGTTAAGCCATATCCTAAATACGCGTTGACAGTAACCTCATCTGCTACAATACCTCGTGAACCGAAAAATATTAAATCAGCCTTATCGCATCCTGGGTGGACAACTGCTATGCTTGATGAACTTGTTGCACTACATCAAAATGAAACATGGAAATTAGTTCCACGCACTCCAAATATGCATGTAATCGGATCCAAGTGGATTTTTCAAGACCAAGCTACGACCTGATGGTAAATTAGATCGTCTCAAAGCACGTTTAGTCGCCAAAAGATATCATCAGATTGATGGTATTAACTACACAGAGGCGTTCTCTCTTGTAATCAAACCAGGTACAATTCGACTCATCTTAACTATTGCTCTTGTGAGACATTGGCCCATTTGTCAACTCAACGTAAAAATACTTTTTTACACGGCAACATCATTGAAGATATATATATGGAATAACCGCCAGGTATGACTGATCCACAGAAACCTATGCATGTATGTAAGCTCCAGCGTGCTTTGTATGGACTTAAACAAACACCACGTGCTTGGTTTGATAGACTCAGTGAATTTGTCATATCATATGGTTTCTTTTGTAGTTTAGTTGATCCTTCTCTTTTTATCTTTCACTCTGATCAAGGTTCACTTGTTTTAGTTCTCTACGTTGATGATATGATTCTTACAGGGTCATCCACAAAGCTTGTTTCCTCTTTAATTCAAATTTTGAGTTGTAAGTTCTCTATGAAAGATTTAGGTTCGGTGCATCACTTTCTTGGTGTTGAGATTTCTAGCACAATAGATGAGCTACATCTATCCTTGTTGGACCCCGAACCTTCGATGAAAATTAGAAATATTAAAATGATTTTAAATGAGAAAGAAATTGGTGAGAAAA
>JAOTBA010000009.1:21579374-21595371 GCA_025629845.1 Erythroxylum squamatum
GGCCGGAAGACACACCGTACAGTTCGGCTTGTAAAGGATTCCCGAGACCTATATTCTGTAAGAAACCGACACACCAATGTCCCTGGCAGTTTCTGATAAGGCCGCATGCTGCAGCAAAATGGGAACTCAGATTGACTGCACCATTCGTATTAAGCTTGACCCACCCGTTGATGGGTTTAGTCCAACCGATAACCGTACCCACAAGAAGCCCCTGACACGGAAAAACTCGATTTTCCATTTCACTAGCACGAATGATACAATGCGTGTAATCGAAGGTATTTTTATTGATCTTTGTGTTTTTCGAGCCTATCCCTAAGTCTAGCCTAAGGCTCCATCGCATTTGAGACCTATATATTTTACTATAACCTTTAAAAAAATTCATATAATAAGGAGTTTGTGGTTAACCTCAACCGTTCCGGAAAATTTGAACATTTTAATTTTCTCAAGGAAAACAAGTATAAAGATTGAGATTAACATATTTTTCTTTTGATGTTAGCTTTTCATTGTGAGGACGTTATGTTATATTCAATGGATAATGTACAAAAACTAATAACTGAAGCCAAGAAATGTGTTTAAGCTCAATAATTGGTCTTGTCATGCTTAAGTGAGTGGATTAAGCCGTATGCTTTGCTATTTCTTTTCTCATACTCTATATTCATACTTTCGACCTCTAAGTAGTGACGGAGCCAGAAATTTAATATAGGAGGGTCCGAATATTAATTTTTTTAAATTTTAGGGGGCCTAGTGCACCACTGACCCTTAAATAACTTCATTCTTTTATATATTTATATATATATATATTAAAAATAATTTTTTAAAAAAACCTTGGGGGGCAGTGCACCACTGGGCCCCATGTAGCTCCTCTAACCAATACATAAATTGAATGTTGTGGATCTTTCTTTTAACACATCTATTTTGGTATCTAGCTATTACTACAATCTAAAGTTGACTTGGGCAATTTAAAGTTTGCAATGACAAACTCAATGATCACGTGCGCTTCCTCAAGGCAAGTCCTTATAGTTGGTAATAGAGTGGGCTAGGTTTGGGTATATGCCCAGCCTAAAATTTAAGAAACTGAAAGATACGGGATGGAACCAGTCTTGAAACGAGCCCTTATTATTTATGCTTATTCTTCCACTTATATCAACCACTTCTCTGAGAGATTTGGTGGAAGCTCCCTCGTTGCCTACAGCCCTAACTGCAGCTTCCTTCAACACGTTAATTCGCCGACGAATATTACTAGCTTCGCTTTCATTTTGCATCAAAGCCTTTACTAGTCTTGTGATCTCCTCTCATTCCACTAACCCATTTTCATTGAACTTTAGTCTTAATCCCATTTGCATGTCCTCTTTTATCAATATTGCATTGATCTTTTGCAGATGATGTAGTTCTGTTTTGTGGAATAGATCCTCACTGCTTAAGGCTCGTTACGAGAATCTTAAATAAGTTCTCTCAGCTCTTTGGATTGTAGCTTAATACTTGCAAGAGTTGTTGCATATTTCCTCTAACATTCAAAAATTTAAGGCCCTAGGATCCATTACTAGTCTATTTATCACTTATGCTCCCTTTAAATATCTAGGGGTACTTATTACCACCAGGAAGCTCAGGTTTACAGATTGCTTACCTCAGCTGGAGAGGTTTAAGGATAAAATCAATAATTGGTAGAATAGATTCCCTTCTGGTAGGAGACTTCATCATATCCTTAATTATAAGGAATCTCAATTTTCACTGGTCTGCGTATTTATACTTGTATAAGAAACTGATTAGTGAAATTGAACAATGCATCAAAAATTCCCTATGGTCTGGAAAGGCTAAAAGGGCTAAGGATGCAAAGGTCAAAATTTAAATAGGCTAATTTGTGTCTGCCTAAACAAGAGGGTAGACTGGACTAGCACCTATCCATACAATGCAAAATGTGTTTCTCGCTAAAAAGGTATGGAAACTACTTGTTGATAAAGAAACTCATCATCATCATCATCATCATCATCATCATCATCATTTAGTTAAAGTCCGACTGAAGTGCGAGATTTGAGGAGGTCTTGTAACGCCCCATTTTAGGGGTTAGAATATTAAAGAAATTTAGTACGATTTATGTTTGCTATTTGGATATTGCTAAATTGTGCATAAGTATTTTGGCATGCATTCATGACATTTTCCGTGTAAATTGGTTTAATGAGATTTCTGATTTATTCGGACTGTATTAAATATGATTTAGCAATTTTTGTACATTTCGAATATGTTTAGAAATTGTTGATGAATTAATTTTGAGTTGCAATTTTAATTAAAGAGTCATATTATTATTTCAGAATTTTTGGTACATTTTAGGATTTTTCGAAAAATTTTGAGTATTTTTAGATTAAGGAGATTAAGGAAAATAAATAAATAAATAACTAAATAAATAAAAATATATATATATAATAATGGACCAAGTAGACAGTGGCATGTGGTAGTTTGTAAATGAGACATGTAGTTAAGTGAATTTGACACATATATAATACATGTCTATCATGCAAGCAAACCCACGTTATCAGGCTTTAGTCTTCTTTTTAATAAAGCCTTCGGAAGTTGTTCTTGTTGCATGAACCACCGAAGTTCTTTCATCACTGTCTATCTTGGAAATTTTGTTGAAGCATCAGCTGTGCAATCTTTGTGCTTTCGAATTGTTTTTCTTGCTACAAATAACTAGGTGAGTGGTTTTGATACTGATTCTTTTCTGGTGTAAGATATATACATGCATGCACGGCTTTGAAAACTTGAGATATATATATGTATGCTCTGTTCTTTTCGTGTTCCTATGCATGATGTTTTTGGAAAGTTTTTCATGAACTAAAATGAGGGTAAGGAATGAATTTGGTGAGGTTTTGATATGGGTTGAGGTAAATGAAGTGTAAGAATAGATAAAGAAAAGGAAAGGTAATGCAGTGGAGAAAATAAGAACATTTGAAAGTTTACCGTAGAGAGAGAGAGAGAAAGTTGGAATGTTAGTTTTGTGATCCTTGGAGTATAAAGTAGTTTCTGATGATTCTGATAGGTTAGAAAAGATGAATAGGTTAGTTTTAAAGTGAAGAAGTTAAAGAAAAATGGAAGAAAACTCTGCTGTTACGTATGGGTTGGTGAAGAAGAAGATGAACAGTGTTATAAGTCGACTTGTTGTGGTGTATAAGTCGACTTACATCAACGTTTTACATGAAAATGTCATCTCCGCTCTTCAATAAGTCGAGTTATGCAAGTGTAAGTCGACTTGTGTTGTTATGTAAGTCGACTTGTGTAAGCGTAAGTCGACTTGTGTGTGCTGGATAATGTAAGTCGACTTGTGTAAGTGTAAGTCGACTTGTGTGTGTGTTTCAACGGTTATATTCCTGATAAACTTCAATCTTTGAAATTACAATCCGCAATCTTCACAATTATCATCTTTTGCACATTTTGTGATGTGATTTATGGAATAATCCCGGAAATTTGTCATGAACATGCATCATATATATTCATTATACATTAGTGAATTTTAATCAAGCACAATAGTGATTTGTATCTGTGTTCCCTATTATAGAGGAACGACCACTGCCAGATATTGCCGGGACTTCGAGGCAATAAACAGTAAGGGCGATTTAGGTAAGTAATACAGGTCAGTAATTTCAGTAAGTAATACAGGTCAGTAATTTCAGTAAGTAATACAGGTCAGTAATTTCAGTAAGTAATACAGGTAAATAAATTCAGTAAGTAATTTAGGTAAGTAATTTAGACAGTACATTTTGTAAGTGACCTAGGAAGGTCTCACTTTGAATTGTTTTATTTATTTGGTACTGATTGATGAATATTGAAGTGTTGTGTACTGAATTGTGTTGATTCCGGACAATGATTGTCCGAGGCGTTTGAGGCATGTTTATATCATTGGAAGTGCTACTTGCTTTGCACATGAAATATCAGAAATGACCTTGTTTTGTTTTAAAACTGTTAAGTCCTAGTTGTGGGTAAATAGGCATGCCTAGAAGGGTCTGCAGCTGCTCCTGTGACACTTCGGTGTCGAGACTTCGGTCTCTCCTGTGACACTTCGGTGTCTCCTGTATTGACACTTCGGTGTCTCCTGATATCGAGACATATGTCTCTCCTGCTGATACCAATTATGGTATCTCCTGTATAAGTCCCGTTACCCGATTCTGTAAATGGATTTAACAATCATCTGATTTTGTATTCTGTTATCTGTTTAATTCTGACATAAGCTAAATTATGTTCTGATTCTGAAGGGTTTATAACCTCCTGTGTTATGCAGTTCTGTTAATCATAAAACCCATTCTGAAATGTATTATGTCTGATTTATTGTTAAAGAAATCATTTAATATAGATTAGTTATTACTCACTAAGCGATATGCTTAGCACGGTGGATTTGCCCCGTGTAGGTTCAAAGTGAAGATTATAAGGACTGGGTCGAGTCAACCGCAATGACCAATAGAGTTCGAGTCTTGTTTTGATAAAAATGTATTTGGAGTTTGTTTTGGGCTTGTATATAAAGTGTATGATTCTGAATTATTGAAAGTTTCTATAATAACTATATTTCAGGCTAGTTTTGATTTTTGGAACAAATTTGTATTAAGCTTTTCTGGTATAATGTATGTTTATTTAAGATTCTGGAAATGTATGTATGAAATATTTAGTACATTTTGGAATGTTTATTTTTGAATGTTATTCTTTTGCAAAACGTTTTGGTTTGTTTGTACTGTCTTGTGTGGCATCCACATATCCTCCTAGGGGGTATTAGGGTGTCACAACTGCAATTGAAGCTATGCAATATTACCACCAGGTTATATTTTTTTGACTTACTACAGATGCAATTTAATATAACAAAAGTTATGATATCTTTATTATATGGCTAATAATTAACATTGTTGCTTTCCCATAATAAGAGTATGGAACTTCCTCTAGAAAAGGTCTACGTAGAATTAAAAAGCAAGACATTTCTTCTTCCTATCAAACCTGTACATGTTCACCAGATAGAATACAACAGTTCACTGTTATGTATTACCGTGAAATTAATGATGATGAAGTAGAAAAGGCTTCAGTTTCACTTGGAAAAGATGATCAAATTTCAATTGATAATCAAAATAACAGACATTACACCTGCACCTATTTCAAGTATTCGTCATTATTTATTCATTCAATTTGGTATTTGTTGTTATTTATTCATTCAATTTTTATGTTTTTATCTTTGCCCAACTATGTAAACTTCTTTTTTACGTTAATTATATTATCATCTGTTATTTATCTATCTATCATTTTTATAAAAAAAATAATGTTATCTTATATATTCTGTAGCTAATATACTTTTTTTTAAAATATTTTTAGAAGATATTGTTGAATCTTCTTTAACAGTCAAACAATGCCTTAATAAAAGATTCAGCGACAGTGAGCCCACACCACAGTCAAATTCAGATGTTAATCACAGTAAAAAAAAAACCCTCAAATTGTCATAGGCTCTTTCTCTTAGATCAAAATAATCATGTAACTTGTGTACCTTTTCTGCTTTAATTTCTTGTTTTCTTAAACTTCAAAATTCTGGATATCTGCATGATGGTTTTTGGTGTTAAATCATAACCTTCAATAATATTAAATTATTTGGATCATAAGCGGTAATTACTTGTGGCATTTAACAATTGTCTTTATTAAACTCATGCAAATTCATAAACTAATTATTCAAAATTCATTAACATCTCAACATATCAAAATAAACTGTTTTCTTTACTTTATGTTTATTTGCTCTTTTTTTAATATGCCTTGTTTTGTCTTGCATTTTCATTTTTAACAGATGTTTGTAAAGTAGATTCCTGTAAATAGAGCATCATGTGAAATTTTGAACATACATTTTAAACCTGATAAAGTTATTTTGATTTTACCAGTAATCGTAATACTATTTGTGATTTAATTATTTCTAGAAAAATAAATTTTTATTAAATATATACAATAAATTCATTTTTTTCTAAGATTTAATCTTTTTTTAAAAACAGTGCAGATATCATCAATTAGTTTTAGAAATATGCTATAAAATATTTGCAAATGATAACTTCATCAAATGCACGCTCTTCACACAACAAAAGAAAAGAAGACCAACAAGCATATTTAGCTTAAATAAATATTTGGATCACATAACTGATTAAAAAGTTAAATATTTGGAAACTATCAACAAAAACATTTATTTATTTGTGAACACCAACAATCCCTATATATATAACACACTAACGAAAGGCTATCAATTAAACATAAACATTAAGCTAAAACCTTAACCATAAAAACATGAAATACTACATAAACATCAAAACCTACAATCATATAATAAAGTAAAATTATTCAAGAAATTAAACATTTCCACGTAACAAAAAAATTAATTTAAACTCGCATATGCATACATAAAACACTTATATTAAGTTTTTTTTCTTCTTAACATTGGCACACCATATTTATCATTCTTTTTACTTTTCTTCTTCTTCTTCGTAGCCTCCTCTTTATCAACAATTCCATTTACACCATCTGACTTCTCAACGGTTTGCATGCTCTCAAATTTTGTCTTCTCTTTCTTCTTCTTTTTTCTCTACAAGAGCATTGTTAAAGAGACTAAATAATATTCAATAATCAACAATAACGTGAACTTAAGAAAAGAACAAAAAACATCACATGAACTATCACAATAATACCTTGATAATTAAACTAAAATTATACTCAACCAAAACTAAAAACACTAAATCATAAAAACACAAACACCAAAAAAAACAAATTAATAATAGCAACAAATTATTCTCATTTAACAATTAAAGATGTTAAAGATCAATTCAACGAACACATCCTAAGATTTTAAAAATCATAATAATTCGTGAACAAACTGTTCTTCACATTCATAACCATAATTAACAAGTACGTCAATTGAAAGACCATTAACAAGTGCGATAGACACTCACTCTACTTTCCCTTCTTTCAAGCACTCAAAGGTCAAAAATATTCACTCATTTTTCATTTCATGTTAAACATCAACCATAAGCTTGCTGGCTAATCCAATCTTCACTACTAAATATCTAACATAAACATTAATCCGAAGGTCTGTATTTTGGTTCAAATGAGGCCAAGGTAAAGGTAGGGAAAAGATAAAATTAGGCTTTAAAACAAAAGACTAATTGAGCATTTAAAATGATATAAACCAATGAAATATAAAAAATTAAAAAAATCAATTTGAAACATAACCCTACCAATCTCCTTAACTTTTTCGGCTTCCTTTTTTCCTTCATTTTCTTTTTTCTCTTCCTTTTTTTCTTTTTTTTTGCATGCCATTTTCTTTCTCTTTATTTTTTTTCTTTTTCCCCCTTTTCTTTTTCTTCTTCAGTTGATATGATTTGCTTTTTTCCCCAATATACAACAACATATATACCTTTTTAATGCTCAACTTGCCTTTACGGTGAGTGTAATCAAAACAGATAAACAATAAAGGTCAAAGCTCATGTTTAAGGTTTTGACCAAAAAAAGATTTCATGCAAGCTCAAAGGGGCTCACTAAGGATAATATCATGGTGGCTTTTTAAGCTCTCAAGTTAAATCATAAACGCCTTCATCACTTTAATGTTTGCATAAGATTATGTAATCTCGACTAGTATTCGTAAGCAAGTTCTAGATTTGCTTAACCATGAAAGAATACTCTCAACAACGAATACTTTTAATTGGTCTCAAACTCTTACTGAAGAAAAGTCTCATTCATCTATCACAACAAGCTAATATTCTTTCAATTAAAATCCAAGTGAATCAACTTATGCATGCAAATATATTTATTCACTTATATTATGCATTTATAATCCCAATTAAGTTCAATCCATAATTAAACGTCTTTAACTATTAAACAAAAAACAAACACAAAATGTACAACAATCATAGTCAACATCATAGGAAATTAAATAAAAGATCTAAGATGCAAACAACATTAATTAAGACAAACAATAAAACTAAAGATAACTTAATGACAAACAATCAAAATAAAAAAGAAAAAAGTTTGAACTACAATACTAAGATGAAGGTGGACGCTTTCTCGAGCGAGGATTAAAATTCGCTAGCAAATTCTTGATCTCCGCAATATTTGCCTCAATCTTGTCCAATCTCTCATTCGTTCGCCCAGTAAGTTGATTGGTCAATGGTTGATATTCGACATAATTAAGTGCAATGTTAAACCGTGTACCTTCATATGGTAAAGCGTCATCCCCTTAAGTACCTTCACCTGCTTCTCCCCGACTGCGTTTACTACTTGAAGCTTCTATTGTCTCATCACTAACAACAACATAAAGATCACCTCGCCGCCTGGCAATCTTTATGGACACCAAAGACTACAAGTCTAAACTAGAATTCCCTGAAACTAACTGCATACTTGTTCTCTCAGTCAGTAAACCAAAGTACTCTCCAATTTAGGTGACAAATGCCCCAACAACTATTTTTCTAGCTCTAACTTTGGCCACATCTATCATATGCACACTTAACCACATACCAGCATTAAAGTATTTGGCATGCACCATACACCACATCACAAACAATTCAGCTTTAGAAACTGCACCTTGGCTATCTCCTCTACCAAATATCGTAGAAGTTAAAAACCTATGAAGATAACACAATCTAGGGTCCATTAAAGTGGACAATTTAGACCTACTAGGAGTGATTTTGTAATTTCATCCCAAAATTCGTTAGGACTAAATTCATTATGATAGCCATATAAATCACTATGTGGAAATCCAGATATTCTATTCAAATCATTTAAAGCAACAACATATATCTTATTCATTAATCTAAATATCAAATTAATCACAATGCCATCTTCATTAAAGATCAAATGTAAAGTTGTCAAAAATTCTGAAGTTAATTCAACATATGATTTTTTTTTAAATTTTGCAAAATTTTCCCATCCTATGTTATGCAATAATTCATTAGCTCGGTCTGCAATTCCTAATTCAGTTATAGCTCCATGATCAATAAATCTATTCGGTATAATCGGATGATAATCTAAAGTTGCATACCTTAATTGGCTCTCAATAGTGTTAAATTGAAGGCAAGGATTACCTAAAACAGGGACATCATCCCCTTCAGAAGATGAAGATGCTCCAAATCTCACACGAGGCATAATCTAAAAAACAATCAAGAATCAAAATATTTTCATAAATCTCAAACCAAACGGAACAATTTATTTCTTAATTTGATTTAGAGTAGTTAAATATAATAGGCAAACATGAAATCCTAGAATAATATGAATCCGACATGGTCATAGGATGAACAAACATTCGACTTAAATATACATCCTTTAATAAATAATAATAAAGTAAAAGATTAAAACAAAAAAAGAATAAATAATGTTTAATGTTATCAGTTGTATACTATATCAAAATGTTTTATCTAATATCAAACTTGAATTATTTAATAATGAATCAACAATTCATTGAAAACTGAAGTTTACTATATTCTAAAATCAAAGTTTTGATTTTCAAAACCACTATACTTGCTTTTTTATTTATTCTCATACCATAATTCTCATTTCTATCTCATTAATAACTCATTTACATATTCACCCTTTCCCAATCCTTTTTTTCACAGGACAAACAAAAGTTGAAATTTTATACAATTTTAATCATTCTTATTTTTACTTCTTTTTGTTGATTTAGTAAAAACCATTAACAAAATTAATAGTAGATCTATTACAATTTCATTAATGCCGAACAATTAAACACAATCCTTACAATTTAACAATTATTTAGTAGAAAACAAAGCGATAGCAAATAGCCAAATCAAAGCAAATTCTTAACTTAATACAATTCTTAACAGAGTATAAAAACCAAGAAAAAAATAACCAAATTGCACGATAAACTTAAAAAATCCATTATATATTATATCAAATTAAAGTTATAAAAAATGAAATAGTTAACAGTATACAAAGAATGTACATGAAAAACGAGCTTTGACCCATATCAAAACAAGATATTAACTAAATACATTTTACTAAATGTTCCAAAATATGTTTAACGATATAAAAAATTACCTATAATTGTAAGCGGCTTCCAATGGAGGCGGCGACACGAGGCAAGACGGCGATAGCGACAGACGATAATACCGAAGAGGCAAAGAGGATAGCAACGACCTAACTCAAGATTTGAAGTCCCACAGAGATTCGGACAATTGAATTTTTCACTGGAGAACAAATCTAATTCAAAGAAGAAGATGATAGAACAGGCGTCACTTGTAGGCTAGAACAGGCTTGATTTCAGAATTAGGTTAATGACTCTAAACTCAGTTACGGGTATGACTTTATAGTCACACTCAATAAGTTTTTTAACTTATTTTAATTAACTAAAACATTTTTTAATTGGTTTTTTCAGTTACGGGCGTGACATAGTTGAGGGTCCCAATAAGTTTTTTTGCTTATTTTAATTAACTAAAACATTTGGATTTTTTCAATCACGAGCATGACTTAATAAGTCACACTCGTGGCTAAGGTCTTATGTTGGATCCCATTTCCGGAGCTCAACTTTCGGAATCCTGAACCTTGCGCTTACTTTCCTGAAGGGTCATTTGCTGTCATTCCACAATAGTGATGAGCGCACTCTAATCAATCACCAAAATAATAAGTTGATTTCTTCAAAGAAATTGTAACTCTAAGTCTCTAGTTTGTTTTGAAGCAAGAATCACCTCAAACGGAGTTCTACAACTCAAGATATGCTTAAAAAGCCTAAGTGTGCTCATTCCCCAAACATGCTCTCCTAACTGACCTCTCACTTACTTTAATGCAAACTTTCGCAAATCAACTCCAAATGATACCTATTTTTATGGGGAGAAAGATACATGTCTTAGGAATCTATTGGTCTAAGAATCACCTTAATTGGAGGTCGGATGAGGGAGTTATGTCCAAAAGAATAGACCATGCTTATACCCCAAATCGATTTGAACCTATCTTGGCGCGATTGCCATAATTTCAATCTAGATGTCGGATTGAGTTCGTTTTTAGACCATTAGAAAGAATACATATAGACCTACAACGTTCATGAAGACCACCAAAAGCAATTCAGCCTCTAAAGTGGTAAAAAAAACACCATTTGTCCCGTGAATGTCCGTTAAACGGACATGCATCGGGCTTAAGAGGCCAAATTGACCCGAGAATGTCCGTTAAACGGACATTCATGTCCGTTTAATAGACATAGACTGGCCAAGGGGTGTTTTTACACCCGATAAGGTCCGTTAAACGGACATCCATCCCCAAAGCCCTCCAATGCCCTCCAATGCTTCCAACAACCATCCTAACATCATAAATACTTATAAACCTCCCAAAATCACTTATTCTAATGCCTAAACACTTCATAACAACTCAAACACAAAGTTCATTTCACCAAAATTCTCAAATCTTAACTCACTTGGGTCATCAAAACCTCAAATTCCAATCAATCATCAAAGCTATCACATACACAAACTATATGCAGCATTCTACTTGTAACATTCATATCTCTCCATTTTGACATCCAAAAATCACAAACTTCATATCGTTGGAAAGCTAGAGAAATCTTCTACAACTTCTAAGAAGACAATTTCCATCAATTCTTCTCAAATAATTCCATAATTTCCCTCACATTCAGAACACACTCCTACCCTTATGATAATGTGAAAATAGCAATGTAAAGATTTACAAAGGCATAAACAACCATAATGCATTTGTATCTCATTTGCATCAAAATAAGGGTTTTACAATGCTTTAGTGGGCATTTCAAGCTACTTACATCATAATCCAAAATACAAACTTAACAAAAGTAACATTTTCTCAAAATGCAACTAAAGCATTGGTTTATAATTTTCAACTTCCAAAAGAACAAAAGAACAAAAACGCAAAATGTTGTGATGCCTTGGCGCTCATCTTGATCATTCACTAACTTGCTCATCACCTGTGAGTGGGAAGGTGAGGGGGTGAGCTTAATGCTCCTGGCTAACAGTTTTATAAACGGTAATAAGCAAAAAACGGTAATAAGCAATAAAAGATGTGCTTTCAAAATCGACTTGGCCAAAGCTTATGATTCTATTCATTGGGATTTTCTACTCACGGTTCTTCATGCTATAGGCCTTCCCCCCAGGTTTATTGGGTGGATTGCTGAGTGCATTACCACTCCTTCCTACTCCATTCTTATAAATGGGTCTCCTACCAAATTTTTTAGTGGGAAGTCAGGCCTCCGATAGGGTGACCCTCTTTCCCCCTACCTGCTCATTATCTGCATGGAGGTCCTCTCTAGGAGTCTGTCTGATTCTATTGCTAGGGCTCCCAACTTTACCTTTCATTGGCGATGCAAAACTCTCAAACTCTCCCATCTTTTGTTTGCTGATGATTTACTTCTGTTTTGTCATGCTGATGTGGCCTCTGTTAATGTCTTGCTTGGTTGCCTGAACACCTTCTCTAATTTCTCTGGTTTAGACATGAATCTGAACAAGAGCCAATTCTTTCTATCTATTGATATGTATCATTGGGCCAATTCTTTGGAAACCCTTTCGGGCCTGCATCAAGGTCACCTCCCTACGAAATACCTAGGTGTTCCTCTCTGAACAGGTAGATTGACTCGAAGGGACTGTCTCCCCTTGTTGGATAAGATCGATTCCAAAGTTAACAAGTGGACTAATAAAACTTTATCCTATGCTGGCAGGCTCCAGTTGGTCATCTCTGTCCTGTCTACCTTCCAGGTCTACTGGGCTAGTCACTTCATTCTCCCTGCTTCCATTACAAAGGACATTGAATCCAAACTTAGGAACTTCTTGTGGTCTGGTAAAGTTGAGTCTCATACTCATGCCAAGGTTAAATGGTCTGATCTCTGTAGACCCAAAAAGGAGGGTGGCCTGGGTATTAAACACCTTTCCACTTGGAATACTGTCTTGTTAGGCAAAAGGATCTGGATCCTCTTCACTGATAGGGAGGCTTTGTGGGTTAAATGGGTTCATACCATTATTCTTAGAAGAAACAATTTCTAGGATGCTCAACCAAATTGTAACAGCTCTTGGAGCTGGAGGAAAATACTTCAGGTCAAGGATCTTCTAGGGAACCACTTTAGATTTAGGATAGGTAATGGGGTAACAACTCTCTTTTGGCAGGACCCGTGGCATCATCGAGGCATCCTGAAGACTCTCTCAACTCCGAGGGTTATCAATAGCTCAGAGTTCCCAATGCATGTCAAAGTTGCAGCAGTGATTACTGACAATCCCTGGAACTGGCAAGCCACCACCATTGAGGTCATTCGGAGGCTAGAACCTTTAACCTACCAACCTGATACCTCTCAACCGGATTGGCCATAATGGATGGCCAGCCCCTCTAAAACTTATACCAATTTTTCAGCCTACTCCTTGTTGCGACCGCCTTATCCTAGAGTCCCTTGGTATAACTTGGTGTGGTCTCATGGTACTCTCCCCAGGCATGCATTTATATTGTGGTTGGCTTTCCAGAATAAGCTGCATACTAGAGACCAATTGTATTATACTTTTGATTGTCCCTTTTCCAAATCTGTTTGACTTGCCTGTCTTAATCATTTTCAGCTTCCCATTCTCTCTCTTTTAAACCTTCTTTCAATTCCTACTTGGTTCAACCAAGCTCCTCGGCCCTATAGCTTTGATATCCGCACCTTTCTTACCTTGCTAGCTATAGTTGTCTATAACATTTGGTACGAGCGAAACCTCCGAACCTTCGAAGATAAAGCCTTGGATGTGGGGAGCTTCAATGCTAAAGTGATCTTCAAAGTAATGGAGCAGCTCTGCTCAAGCACTGAGCGTAGGTAATTTGTATTATTTGTATTTGTTTTTCCTTTCTCTAATATGTTTCAGGTTCAGGATGTAGTGGACTTCTCACCTTGGGACAACAACTTCTGCTACCTTCTGAGCATAGACTGGTTGTCCCCTTCTAGCACTTGTGACGAGTGTGGTCTTTGTCCTTCTACTTTCTCTTTCTTGGGTGCTCCGAGAGCTGGTAACTCTTCAGCTGATGCCCCTTGAGCGCATTGCTTGCTATATGGGAGTTTCTTGTTGAGCCCCTTCTGTGTTTGGTTTTGTATTTTAGGGGTTAGGTTTTGCTGTTGTTTGGGTTGTATGCCCTTTTTAGTGCCTCTTATGGTAGTCTATTAGTGTGTTGTTGTTGTGTCCTTTGGCTCTTCGCTCAGGCAGGGCTATTTTCTTTGCTGTGGCTTTTTGCTCGATTTTGGGGTCTTCCCATTGCTTGTACTTTATTATTCTTTTATTCTAATTTATCTACTTACTGATTTACCCAAAAAAAAATCTTCTTTTTTTGTGTTCCATTTTTTTTTGTCTTTTAATTTTTTTCTTCTTGCTTCGGGAAGACAAGCAAAAATTGATCCTCAGAAAATAACCCAAATGCAGTACTTTTGACTCACTTTAATTTATTTGTTTCCAATTTGCACCTAAAATCGTATATGAATTAAAGTGAATACCTTAAGCATTTTTATGTCAATAATCGCTAAGAATAAAGGATTAAATATATCAACAATTGAACACATATCAGAGGCACTATAGATATAGAAGCTGGTGGCTCTTTAATGAGGAAAACAGTTAAAGCACCGCATGATTTTTTACAATAAATGGAAAAGAACATCTGTCTATAAACATCGGAAGAATTAAATAGCAACCTGTAATAGTCAGTTTCCTAACCTATTGAGGGATTAGAGTGATAGTCACATGAATTGCAGTATATTAGAAATAATTGGTACATTTGGGATATGATTTCATTCACATGCATAACATGAGTATATATGTACACATAAGTGTTGATTTAGGAAAATTGCACCCAATTGACATATTCCAGTGTATGAAAAGTTTAACTTGATTACAATTTGATTGTGTATTGCTTATGTCTTGAATTTAGGTTTGGTAGATTACAAGTAGTAAATTTGGAATTAATTGTTATAATTTGAAAATTGATGAATTAAAATATACATTTAGTCTAGGAAAAATCTCAAGTGGTAAGATAAGTTGAAACATGGAAATTTAGGATGACTAAGCCTATAAAGTGAGTGACGTTTGGCATAGAAAATTAAGTGACAAATGGCGTGGAAAATTAAGCGACAAATGGCAGCAGTGATTGAGTGACAAATGACCTAGCATAATTGTGACAAATGGCAGCTTATGGAGAAGACAAGTAACTTACATGCATAGGTGACAAATGCCATTGTATAGTAGTGACACCTAGCACCTAATGAGTTAAGCTATTGCAGGGATAGTTTCTGTTGTGTTCATTCTTCTTCTTTCCTTTACTCTCACCGCCGAATCACTCACACACCCTCACAGCTTCTAAATTTTGCTTCAATTTCGTTCATATTCACTTCAAGATCCATACAAAAATATGCTCAAAGATAGCTATAACTTGTTATCATCATTTTGCCTTTGCTGAAATCATTTTACTTCCATCTTGTTCTTGGATGATTTTGCATGCATGGAGAGCTAAGTTAGCTTGATCATTGAGGTGGAACTTGAACTCAATAAGTAAGTGAAATTCTAATCTTTGTGATATGTTGAAATAGAAATTTTATGATGACTAAATTAGGATGGAATGCTTGTGGCGTTGATGATGATGTTATACTGGAATGTGATGGATGAGTTGGTTACTTTTTTGTTTTGTTTTTAATGCATGAAAATATTAGGTTATAGACTATTAAATGGATTATTTAGGTTGAGATTTGAAGTATAAATGAAGGTGGATTTATGGTAAAGATAGGTGTTATTTAAGTATTCTTGAATATGGAAAATTAGAGCTGTAGGTGTGTTTGTAAAAAGTGACTGTTAATGACATAAGTGAGCAGGATTTTTCAAGCCTTAGTGTAACCAAAATGGAAGTTAAATTAACCAGAAATGAAGAAACCTTAAAGGACATGAAATCTGGAAAATTTCAGGTGTTAATGATGTCTCTAAGCTTGTAAAATTCGTGAAGTATTGAAGGTAGTAAAGTTACACACATTAGTGATGTTGATGACAAA
>JAOTBA010000009.1:21601829-21612113 GCA_025629845.1 Erythroxylum squamatum
ATAGATAGGTATTTTATAACATATTGTCAAAAGTGTTACTGTCTAGTGTTACTGTATGTCATTTTTGTTGTAGTGTCATGTCATTTGGTACAAAGAATTTGAATAATGGTGATAATGAGACTCTTATTAATGATGAGAATTTTACACTAAATGAGAATTAAGTCAATGCGGTTTGAGCGAGTATTCAATTGAATGAAGTTCTAAGTGCTTATTTCTCCTCTTCTTTTAATTTCACTTATATTTGAAGTATATGTTAAATTCCATATATGCAATATAAATATAATTGTAAATGTTTTTGTTTCAAGTTTCACTTCTAGTTGATTTTTTTTTCTCGACACAAACTCTTGTTGTAAATTGTCATTGTTAGAGAGTCGTGGCTATTTATTATTGTTTTTATGTGATGTTTTAATATAATTATTATTTATTATATGATGAAATTGTAATATTTTAAATATTTTGTATTATTCTTAATTTTATATTTGTATGATGTTAATTGTCTTTTTCTCATATGAATTGTAGTTATTATTTATATGTGAAATATCTGAAAATTATTATTATTTCATATTAATGGTGGTTATTATTTATTATTATGATTTTTGGAAACATGGTTGATGTAAATTTATAAAGTATACAGTACAACTGTACAATATGATAATAAATTATTTTGCAATTTCTAAAAGAATTCAGGGACTATTTCATAAATTTTAAAATTACCTGAAACGATACCCGATATTGACCGGTACCGGTACAGTACCATATTAGAACTCAATCCGGTACTAAGTTCGGTACGGTATTTGCAACATTGCTTAGAATACATACATTGAGATCATAATTAGATATCTTCAGCCAAAATCTTTTGACCAGATTTGTGGAGTTGAAGTGTTTTTTTGAGTTGAATGCAAACTTTCAGATATTGTTCCGTATCGGTCGCGAAACGGAACGATATCCGTTATTACGGTACGGGCCTTGAATACCGTAGGTTTTCGGTCGGTATCGACCGGTACCATAAAATCTGGAAAACCTAAGGACTTCTTTGCAAATTTAAAATTTTTAACTACCGCCTGCTCCTTCGAACCTCTCGAACCTTCTTGCTCCTTCTCCTTCTCCGTCGCCTTCTTCTCCTTCTCCGTCTGTCTCTGTCGCCTCCTTCTCCTTCTCCAGATCCAGAGTCCAGTCTCCTCACTCTCATTTTTTGTTTCTCTCTCTTTCATAGTCTCACAACCTTACTTCTTCACCACCGCCGCATTCTCTCTCTCTCTTTGTCGTCTTCATCTCCGACTGGTGACTGGTCCGACGGACAGAGATCCACGACCTTATCCTTCCTGATCCACGCCAGCATTAGGGGACAGAGATTGTCCCTCAGCCGCGTCTTCGCGCCCCCTAAAGATGCCACAGTCGTCAGCACTGCACGAAAGAGAAGGAGGAGAGATCATCGCAGCATCGCATCGCCGATCTGTGTGACCCGAAGCGTTCTGACCCGTCAATGAAGGGTCGACCCGAAGACCCGACCGGCACCAACCCGAAGGCCCGAAGCTTGTAATTTTTTTTGGGGTGTATTTTTTGAATTATCAAATATTTTCCTGCTTAAATCTTAATTACATTATTTATTGAGTTGGATAATTAGATTGGATGTTGGATTTGTGAAAATTTTGGAAGATCTGAGGTGTATGTTTTGCGTGTATTTGGTCAGTTGTGGTATTGTGGAATAGAAATGGAGTTGAATTACTGAAATGTTGAATGATATTGGTTCTGGTATTGTGGATTGTGATTCTGTTATGGTATTGTGGGTGGTTGCTTTTCTAATTTACGTGGGTTGGAATTTGGAAATGGAAATGTTGAATGATAAGTTGATTAGTGATAAGGTATTGTCATTTGGAAATGGAAATGGAGTTGAATTCATGGTGAATGATGTATTGGTTATAAAGAATGGTTTAAGTTTATAATTATGGTAAGTTTTTGGATGAATGATATGTATGTATTATGCACGGCTTAACAATGTTGATTATCAAAATTGAAAGTTGATAATCAACATTTAATCCTAAATGTAAAATTGATAATCAAGTGTAAAATTGATAATCAAAATTTGTAAAATTGTAAAAACTTAAATCATTAATTGACACATTCTTAATATTTGTGAAATGGTAATTTATTTTAATATTTGGGTATTGAATTTAGTTAATTAATTTTATATTTGTATGATGATGATTGTCTTCGTTTATATTAATTGTGGTTATTATTTATATGTGAAATATTTAAAAATTATTGTTATTTCATATTAATTGTCATTGTTATTTATTATTATGATTTTTTAAAACAAGGTTGATGTAAATAGTAAAATAATAAAGTATATAGTACAGCTATACAATATACCAATAAACTATTTTGCAAATTTTAAAAATTTTAGGAACTATTTCATAAATTTAAGAAATTACCCAAAACGGTATCTGATATTGACCGGTACTAGTACAGTACCGTACCAGAACTCAATCCAGTACCGAGTCCGATACGGTATTTATAACATTGGTTAAGATTTTAAGAGGTTGTTCAAAATGAATAATGTCACTTTCTCAAATGATTTATATTCAAAAGATTTTAAAATGATTTTGTTTGCAAGGTTGCAAACAAATAAATAATCATATTGTTAAAGGCAAAGGTGTCAACAAGACGTTTTGCCCATCTACGCCACAAAAAGGGGAACAAATGAAGAAAAATCCTTACTCCAATGAATTACAAATGAAGAAAAATCCTTACTCCAATGAATTTCGAATTCTCATGTATACCATGATGTGTATAATGCCATATATTTGTTTCATTATTGGAATGGGGATATTAATCAAATCCTGGACAAGTAGATAAGAAAGCAGTAAAAAGAATATTGAGGTATCCAAGAGATACTACTCATTGGTCATGCATTAAGGCAATGACTTACATATATAAGTGTATATTAATATAGTTTAAGGATAGGTCTACATGAGATACAATCTACCTTTGGATATCTTTTCTTATTAGTAACGATGCTACATCATGGAAAAGTAAGAAACAATCATGTATTGTTATATCTACAATAAAAGTTGAATTTATATTAGACACTCAAAAAGAGACTGATGTATTATCAATCAACTATGACAGTCAAACAACAATCGCTTATATAAAAGACCTCAAATTTTATAGTAAAATCAAGCGTATAAATACTAAATATAATTTTGTAAATGATATAGTTGCATGAGGAGAAGTAGACATAAAGCGCATAAGATATATGCTTTATGTCTACTTCTCCTCATGCAACTATATCGTTTACAAAATAAGATATGGTGGCATACCCAATAACAAAATCAATTTCCGAAAATACATACATTGGATATATGAAGTCATTGGGATTACGTAGATATTGAAATGTAATTAATTGACATTTATTCATTTATGTTTATTTAATGTATGCCATGTTCAAATATAATTATGATTTGAGTTTTTTTATCAATAAGAATTACTTAATACACGATTATGAAATATGCATACTTTGTATGACATTTTTTGCATATGAATTAAAAAGTATATTAGACAAATAAAAGATTGACCTTCTCACATTGTCAATTGACTCTAGTCTTTGTGATGATTGGAGAAGAGATAGGTTTTAAGTTTATTATCAAGGTGATAATAAAGAGCTAAAGTAAAAAACTTAATTCACTAATGCCAACTTAAATGATAAGTCAAAAAGAAATTGGATTGGAATAATCTTATAGTCATTATAATTTATCTTAAGATGCCAGATGAGAGTTATAAAAGATAAAGTTAAGAGCAGATAAGTAAATTTAGGTTATACATTAAGTATATATAAACCAACATCTATACGGTATTGTATTTATAAAAAATATACGCTCTAAATTAATTAAAGTTAATACTTTAAAATTAAATTTAAGGTTTGCCATTTTAGAATGTTAACAAAAGATTATATTTGATGCGATCTTATGAGACAATTTTAGAAAAGCAAATTAAATTAATTCAAGAAAATTAAGAATGAAGGAAGTTCATTTTTTGATTGTTAACTTGTATAAGAAATTTGGTATTCAAAGATGGTCATCAACTTTGAGTAAGATAATTTAATACATTTATAACAAGATGAAATAAATGAGATCAAAAGAGATTAGTTGTGAGATATAACGTAAAATAAAACATACAAAATATACTCAAAGATTGATGTGTTAATCAAGAGGTCTTATATTCCTAATAGATATATCATTATAAGTTCTTATCGAATATTTATCACACCAATAATTGGACAAATATGAAAATATACAAAAATTTTATTAAGATAATAAAAGGACACACATGATGAGTTTAACAAGTGTAATATTTCATTATCATTAACTATTAAAATGTAGTTAATGACATTATCTATAAATAATATATAATGACCAATTGATAAGATTAATAATAATCTTATGGAGCGAAAATAAGATTCTTCTTAAAAGATACAATCAAATCCAAATATTTTCGTATCCGTAATAGTGTGAAAAGAAGACCAGACTCTAGGTTTTTCAAGAATAGTGGCATTAAATTTCTCAATCCTTTGTCATAGGATTAGTCAAATCTATTTTCCGATGGGACAAGGGAAAGGAAATAACTTAGCAGTAAAGTGTCACCTTGACGTAGTGGAAGTCATCAGTTCGAGTCTGACAAATGTTTTAAAAAATATAATTAAATTTAAATGAGTGTTTTAATTATAATGCATATGTTCTTGTTGCTATGTCGAAATGTCTATATGTTAGATAATTATCTTTCATATAGGGAAGTTATTTTGCATCTATTTTTTTCTCCTTCTCCATTTGTGATCGTTTGTTTCACTCCTATCCTAGATCGGAATTTCTTTTTATTAATGAAAAGTTTTTATATTTTTCTTCTGTCAACAATGGTAGGCACCTACCAAAGTTGAAATAAAAAAATAGTCAAGGATAGCTGGCTAAATGGCCAACCATCCCACACTGCCTATAAATAGCAGGAGATGAAGAAAGAAAATTATCCCATTAACAGAGAAAAGAAACAAAAGTGAGTGAAAAGAGAGACAAAATATTTTGTATATTTGTGAGTCTAGTTTTTCTCCTTGTAATTCTCTAGTTTTGAAGTAGTAAAAATCTTCTATCCTTGCTCGTGATTTTTATCCTAATTTAGGGGTTTTCTACATAAAATCTGTTGTCTATTTTATCTTCAATATTTTTAGTTTTGTTTTAGCTGCGACCTTACTCTGTCCAAGTCCTAACTGTTCCTAATAAGTGGTATTAGAGTCAGCCTTGGGTGTGTATATCTGCTTATTGTATGCTCTGTGGTTGCCACCAAGAGTGGATCCTCCACATCAAAAGATAAGTTAGAATATTATTCACCCTATCAAAGGCACTATTCATAAAGCGGTTGTGATAGAAGTAACGGTGGCAAAGTACAACATTAAAAAGATCAACGGGAGCAATTTCTCACTGTGGAAGCTGAAGATAAAAGCAATCTTGAGGAAAGATAATTGTTTGACAGCCAGCTGGAGTCACAGATGAAAAGTGGAACGAGATGGATGGGAATGTTGTAGCTAATCTTCACCTAGGTTTAACTGATGGAGTATTATCTAGCATAGAGGAAAAGAAGACTTCGAAGGAAATATGTGATTAACTCACAAAATTGTACGAGGTCAAATCACTCCACAAAAAACTTTTTCTAAATAGGAAACTATACACTTTACGCATGGCGAAATCCACTTCGATGACGGAGTACTTAAATACTTTAAATACTCTATTTTCCTAATTCACATCATTGGGGCACAGAATAGAGATAAGTGAATGTGCAGAACTCCTACTCCAAAGTCTACCATATTCGTATGATCAACTCGTCATAAATTTAACCAACAACACAAATACTCTAGTCTTCGACAATATTGCAGCTGCTATTCTAGAATAAGAGAGTCGACACAAAAGTAAGGAAGACAGGCTGGCAAATTCGCAATAAGCGAAAGCCTTGGATGTGATGAGAGGTAGATCAATGGAACGTGGTTCAAGTGGGAGTCACAATCATGGTAGATCAAAATCTATGAGTAAGAAGAACTATAAATGCTACAATTATGGCAAGAAAGATCACCTGAAAAAGGATTGCTAGAATCTAAACAAGAAAGATTATATTCCTCAAGGAAACGTTTCAAGCACTTCAGATGATAGAAGCGCAATGGTTTGTGAAGCAACAACGACTATTAGAGGAAAGAGAAGATTTGCTTATGTCTGGCTGTTTGATTCAACAACTACTTTTTATATGACCTCTAAAAAAGAATGGTTCCATAAGTATGAATCTGTCTCTGGAGGATTCGTGTACAGCTGTAATGATCAAGCTCTTAAGACCGTTGGTATTGGCACCACCAAGTTAAAGTTGTATGATGGTACAATTCAGACTATTGAAAAAGTGCAACATGTAGAGGGCCTGAAGAAGAATTTGTTGTCTTTAGGACAACTGAATGATCTCGGTTTTAGATTTGAGATTCAAAACAAGATCATGAAAGTAATTAAAGGAGCAATGGTATTTATGAAAGCAGAAAAGATTGTTGCAAATTTGTACATGATAAAGGGAGTAACTTTGTAAGAAGGAGAGGCATCCATTGCGGTGACTAGTCCAGATGACAAATATGTAATGACGTGACATAAAAAACTTAAACATATGTCAGAACAAGGAATGAAGATACTTGCAGAGAATAATCTACTTCCAGGTCCTACAAAGGTTTCACTATCCTTCTGTGAGCATTGTATTGTGAGTAAGCAGCATCGATTGAAATTCAACATATCAAAGTTCAGAAGCAAAGAAATTCTAGAATTGATTCAGTTTAATGTATAGCAAGCACTAGTTAAATCCCTAAGAGGAGCAAATTTCTTTGTATCATTTATAGATGATTATTCGAGGAGATGTTGGGTATTTCCTATCAAGAGGGAAGCAGATGTGTTTTCAGTCTTCAAATTTCACAAAACGGTGGTGGAACTCGAATCTAGTAAGAAGATTAAGTGTTTGTGGTCAGATAATGGAGGAGAATATACTAGTAAAGAATTTGATGAATTTTGCAGGCAAGAAGGCATCAAAAGACAGTTCACGACGGCGTATACTCCTCAACAAAATAGATTAACAAAGCGGATGAATAGAACTATGTTGGAAAGAATAAAAGCGATGTTGAGAATTGGAAGCTTAGATAAGAAATTCTAGGCAAAAGCAGTCAATACCGCCTGTTACGTAGCGAATCGAGCTCTATCAAGTGCAATTGAGTTGAAGGCGTCGATGGAGTTATGGACTGGTAAACTAGTGGATTATTCCAACCTCCATATATTTGAAAGTCCTGCCTATGTGATGTTCAATACCCAAGAATCTACAAAGTTAGATCCAAAATCTAGAAGATGCATTTTCTTAGGGTATGCTGAAGGTGTGAAGGAGTATCATCTGTGGGATCCCACTGCCTACAAGATTGTTATCAATAGGGATGTTACCTTCATTGAAGATAAGGATCAAGAGCAAGCAAAAAATGTTGACACTGTACAAAAGAATCCAGAAACTACAATGGTACAATTGGATAAGGAAGTTGATCAAAATGATTCTTCTGAAGCTACACCAGAACATGAGGAGCAAGAACCAGTTGAATATGATGTTCCATATACTCGGAGATCAACTCGCATAAGAAGAGCATCGAGATGGCACTCAGACTATATTATAGAGAGCAATATTGCATACTATCTTTTAACTGACGACAAGGAGCCATCAGCTCTTTAAGAAGCAATGAATAGTTCAGATGCATCTTAGTGGATGATAGCAATTCAAGAAGAAATTGAAGCACTTCATAAGAATAAGAAATGGGAGTTGGTGTCATTACCGCAAGGAAAAAAGTCTATTGGCAATAAATGGGTTTATAAGATCAAGTGAAGTGATGATGATCAAGTGGAGCGATATCATGTTAGATTGGTGGTAAAAGGATATGCTCAAAAAGAAGGTATTGATTTTAACGAAATATTTTCTCCTATGGTTCGACTCACTACAATTCGAGTAGTTCTGGCAATGTGTGTTATATTTGATTTGCATCTTGAGCAGTTAGATGTGAAAACTACATTTCTTCATGGAGATCTTGAAGAAGAAATTTATATGCTCCAACTAGAAGGTTTTGAAGAAAAAGGGAAAGAGAACTTGGTTTGCAAGTTAAACAAATCTCTATATGATTTAAAGCAGACGCTGAGGTGTTGATATAAAAGATTTGATTCTTTCATCATGAGCCTTGGATACAGCAGACTGGATACAGACCCTTGTGCATATTTCAAGAGGTTTGAGAAAGATGATTTTATAGTCTTGCTGACGTATGTAGACGACATATTGGTAGCAGGCTCCAACAATGATTGTATCAAAGAATTGAAGGCACAGTTAGCTAGGAAATTTGAAATGAAGGACTTGGGACTAACAAATAAGATTCTAGGGATGCAAATTCATTGAGACAGAAATAATAGGAAGATTAGGCTTTCTCAGAAGAATTATTTGAAGATCTTGCGGCGATTCAACATGCAAGATTGTAAGTCAATTTATACTCCTCTTCCTGTTAATTTCAAGTTGTCATCAAGTATGAGTCCTAGCAATAAAGAAGAGAGGATGGAGATGTCTTGAGTACCATATGCATCAACAGTAGGGAGCCTTATATTCGCTATGATTTATACAAGAATAGATATTGCACCTGCAGTGGAAGTGGTTAGTCGATACATGACGAATCATGTTCAAGAGCATTGGAATACAGTTAAGAGGATGCTTAGATATATCAAGGGAACCTCAGATGCTGCATTATGTTATGAAGGATCAGATTTTACTGTCAGAAGATATGTTGATGCTGATTATGCAGGTGATCTTGACAAAAGTAAATCCACTACTGGATATGTGTTCACATTGGCTAGAGGGGCTGTGAACTGAGTTTCAAAACTGCAGTTAGTTGTAGCTACGTCAACAACAGAAGCAGAATATGTAATAGCTACACAAGCCAGTAAAGAAGCAGAATATGTTGCTACACAAGCCAGTAAAGAAGCAGTGTGGTTGAAGATGTTGTTGGAAGAACTTTGGTATAAACAAGAGAATATTACTCTATATTGTGACAGTCAGAGTGCTTTACATCTTGTAAGGAATCCATCATTTTATTCAAAGACAAAGCACATTTGAGTCCAATACCACTTTGTTTGTGAGAAAGTGGAAGAAAGAACAATAGATATACAGAAGATTCATACCATGGACAACTTGGCGGATTTTATGACAAAAGCAATCAACGTTGACAAATTTATGTGGTGTCAATCTTCTTGTGACCTAGCAGAGACGTAAGCAAAATGAAAAGGCAAGGTACAAAGAATAGTATGAAAATCTGATTGACTCTCAATCATATCTTCAAGTGGGAGAATTGTCAAAAATGATAGATACTGTTTTCGGTGCCTACCAAAGTTGAAATAAAAAAAAGGTCAAGAATAGTTGGCCAAATGGCCAGCTATCCCACACTTCTCCTGCCTACAGGAGATGAAGAGAACAAATTATCCCATTAGCGGAGAAAAGAAACGAGAGTAAATAAAAAGAGAGACAAGATATTTTGTTATTTTGTGAGTCTAATTTTCTCCCTTGCAATTCTCTAATTTTTCAATTGTAAAACTCTTCTATCATTGTCCGTAATTTTTACCCTTATTTAAGAATTTTTCACATAAAATTTAGGTCTATTTTATTTTCAATATTTTAGTTTCGTTTCGATTTAGATGCAACTTTATTCTGTATAACTCCTAATTGTTCCTAAAATGTTTCTGCGGTGTCAAGGAGGTACGATTGACTGAAACAATTTAATATTCTTCCAACTAATTGTAAATTGGAACTTTCACACTCAACTTGATACAAAATAATCTGAATATTTGGAACAGCATGTTGGTTTCTCTGGAATTGGCGGAACAAATCAATTTTCGATTCTAAGTTCTCTTGGCCAGTAAATCCGCACAGTATCGTGATCCAGTATGTGCAATCATTGGTTCAAGCTAAGATATTGGTTAGCAAAGCAATACAAAACCCTCAGGTGCGGGGAGCGACTCTGGTGGGCTGGACCACCCCCCAACAGCACTGGATACGCCTTAATATGGATGGAGCCTACCAACCTTCGACTTCGCATGCGACAGCAAGGGGTCTTCTTAGGGACAGCACAGGCAGATGGGTAGGAGGTTTTAGGCATAATATCGGGTATTGCACCTTAGTTTGTGCTGAACTTTGTGGGGGGGGGGGGGGTGGGGTGAG
>JAOTBA010000009.1:21612213-21624577 GCA_025629845.1 Erythroxylum squamatum
GTGACCAACCCGATTTTGGTCGCTATAACTTTTAACGACCATTTTCTTACTTTTAACAACCATTAATAATAGTTGCTAAAACTAATTTTTCTTGTAGTAGGAGTATATATATACATGATATATGGTGGCAGACCTAATCACAAAACAAATTTCTCAAAATACATACATTGAGCATGTGAAGTCACTAAGATTACATAGATATTAAAGTGTAATTAATTTACATTACTTCATGTATATTTATTTAATGTATTGTCATGTATAAATATAAATATGATTTGAAATTATTTATTTAAGTAATAAGAATTACTTAATACTTCGATTATGAAATATGTTTACTTTGTATGAAATTTTTTTGGAATGAATTAAAGAGTATATCAGATAGATAAAAGATTGACCATGTCAGACTGAAAATTGAAAAGCTAGGTTTCAGGTTTCTTATCAATGTGATAATAGAGAGATAAAATACGAAACTTAAATCGGGAATACCAACTTAAATGATAAGTCAAATAGAAATTGGTTTAAAGTGATCATATAGTCACTATAATTTGTCTTAAGTTACCATACGAGAGTTATAACAATAAGAGTAGTAAGTGAATTCAAGTTATACGTTATGTATATACCAACATTTGTAAGGTATTGTATTTATGAAAGACATATGATCCAAATTAACTGAAGTTAATACTGTAACATATAACTCTTATCATATGTGCAAAAAAGAACCATAAAAGGGATTGATTTAAATCAAAAGATCTCAACTTACATTGTGTGAGACCCTAAAGGTGAATAAATCTCTTAATATACATTTAGGACTCTTGTCTGATTCTTAAAGATTAAATTTAACGTTTGTTACTTTAAAACGTTAGCAAAAGATTATATTTGATACGATCTTATAAGACAATTTTAAGAAAGCAAATTAAATTCAATTCAAGATAATTGAGAATAGAGGAAGGTCATTTTCTTATTGTTAACTCTCATAAGAAATTTCGTAGTCAAAGATGACAACCGACTTCGAATAAGACAATTGAATACAATTATAACACGATGAAATAAATGAGATCAAAAGAGATTTAATGTAAGTTATAAACCTAAACTAAAGCATACAAAATCTTCTCAAGGATCAATTTGTTAATCGTGAGGTTTTATGTTCTTAACATATATATAACTATAAATTGTTATCTTATGTTGATCACACGGGTTATTGGATAAGTATGAGAATATGAAAAAAAAAGTTAAACTCAATTATATGTGAATGGATGATAATAATTAAAACAAAAATAATGAGTTCAAGTATGACATTTTATTATCATTAATTATTAAAATATAACTAATGACATTGTCTATAAATAACAGATAATAACCGATTGATAAAATTAATAATAATTTGATATGAAACTGAAAAAATATTACTTTCGTGATCGTAGAAGGATCATTTTTTTTAATCCCATTTTTTTTTAATGTTAAAGACCTATGGAGTTATACAGTAAGAAATTCCAGTAATAGAGAGTAATCTTCTAAAACAAAGCAAATTTCTTCTAAAAAATATAATCAAATCTAGATAAATATTTTAAAATATATATAATCAAATTCAAATAAATGTTTTAACTTATGTTGTTATTGTTAGATCGACATGCTATATGTTAGACAAATTGTCTTTCTGATAGGGAAACTGACACATGCCTTATCTAATTGGATTTTGCACCTATTCATTTCGCTTCACCTACCCCGTTTGTGATTTGTTTTCACTCCTATCGTAGATCGGAATTGCTTTTTATTAATGGGAAGTTTTAATATTTTTCAAGGAGTTGCAGTTGAATGAAACAATTGAATAGTCTTCCAACTAATTGAAAATTGCAAACTTTCACACCCAAACTTGATACAATAACCTGGAAGTTGAAACTTGACATTTAAAAAGCACAGAATGAAACTGCGAGATGCAAGACGGAACCAGTCTTGAAACGAACCCTTATTGGTTCTGCTTGTTCTTCCACTTATCAACCACTTCTTTGAGAGATTTGGTGGAAGCTCCCTCATTGCCTACTGCTCTAACCGCAGTTTCCTTCAACTTGTTAATTCGCTGACGAATATTACTAGCTTCGCCTTCATTTTGCATCAACGCCTTGACAAGTCTGGCGATCTCTTCTCGTCCCACTAATCCATTTTCACTGACCTTCGGTCTTAATCCCACTTGCAGGTCCTCTGTTATCAACACTGCGTTGATCTTTTGCTCTGCATAGAGTGGCCAAGCAATCAATGGTACCCCATGTACAATGCTCTCCAATGTTGAGTTCCAACCACAGTGGCTCAGAAATCCACCAGTCGATGTATGACTTAGCACCTGAATCTGTGGTGCCCAAGATGGCACCAGTAGACCTCGTCCTTTGATCCTATCCAAGAACCCTCTTGGCAAGAAATCAAAAGGGTCTTTATTGCTCTGGACACTGAAGAAGGAAGCATTAGCTGATTTATCTGGGCTTTTTACAACCCATAGAAACTTCTGTTCACTCAGCTCCAATCCCATTGCCAATTCATTTAGCTGTTCCAAAGATAGAGTCCCACCACTCCCAAGAGAGACAAATAAAACAGAACATCTAGGTTGGTCAGCCAACCATTTGAGGCACTCGGATTCATCAAACCCATCTCTCGAACCCAAATGTAAGATAGGCCCGATGGCATAAACAGGTGGTTGACCGTACTCTCTCTTTTGCAGAAATTGCAGTGTCTCTGGTTCCAAGTCTACGAAGCTATTCAACAAGATACCATCTGAGACATAATGTCGTTTTGCGTTATGGTGAAACCACTTGTATGCATCGTTCTTCTTGTCCTGAACTGGGTCTGGTAGATCTCTTCCGTTAACTAGGACTCTGCATCCCGGTATTTGGAATGGTTCAGGCATGTCTCTGTACTCACACGAAACCACCTTATCTAATTTCTCAAAATAAAACACGGAAGAAAGGGACATAGCCGAGCATGGAAAAAATATATACTTCTGCATCTTAAATTCCGCTGCGACTTCAAAAACATCAGTACCAAAAAGATCAACAACCAAAGCCACTAGTCGGTTACTGGCGACTAATGAGTTAACTGCCTCACGAATCGAAGATACAGAACTAGATACAGTTAGGATAAATCGTGTTTCAGCCTTAGTATCGTCAGGCAAATCACTAAAGCTAACTGGAGGTAGAAGGATGTAGTTTATGCCTTCTGGGAATGACTCAAGGATTTGCATCTGAGCCTTTGGCGGTGGTCTCATTGAAGGGACGATAAAAGTAGTCGACAGGCCATGGTTGAAAACCAGTTTCTTAGCTAACTCAACGAGTGGAATAAGGTGACCCATACCTGGAGTAGGCACAAAGATCACACAGGATTTACTTGCCATGATCGACAGGCTAGAATTTAACAGAATCACCGCAACTCTAGGATGACTCTCCAGTTAATGATGGTCAAGCTCATGAGTGTCTCGTTTGGTGGCACTCGATTTTTATACTGAAGGTGTTCCTTTCTGGTGACATCAGAATGAAAATTTAATCAAGAGGTGGAAAACCTGTCTAACGAATGATAGAATGATAGAATACAGTTAGACAAGTTTGTCCAACAACAACTCGTAACTGATACATACATGGCAAGAAAATAAAGAAAGCTTGTGGACACATTTTCCAACTTTAAATGAGACAATATTTCGGAGCAGTCAGCACGTAAAACCATTACTGTCATGTGTCACGTTCAAGTTCGACATGAAGAGATTTAGTTTAAAGAGAATTCTGCTCAAAATTTTAGAAAAAAAGAAAAGAAAATGTTAGAATTTTGTGGAATTTATGGAAGATTTTAGAAGTTTTTAGAACGTCCTAGAATCTCGTAGAAACTTATAGAAGATTGTTAGATGTTATAGAATATTATAGAAAAATGTAAAATGTTAAAATGATATAGATGTATATAAAATAGTATAAAACAATTAAGAGTAAGGTTGCTTTTTTTTTTAGCATTATGTGGTTCAATAGGGAGATTCGTCATAGGAACCATTAACTTCCATGACAGAAACCTGGCACGTGTCAGATTTAATTGGATTTTGCAGCTATTCTTTTCACCTATTCCATTTATGATAATTTGTTTTCACTCGTACGTAGATTGGAATAGCTTTTTATTAATGCGAAGTTTTTATATTTTTCTTCTGTGATGTTAATTGACTGAAACAATTGAATAATCTTCCAACTAATTGTAAATTGCAACTTTCACACTCTAACTTGATAAAAAATAACCTGGAAGTCGACAACTTGCCATTCAAAAAGCACATAAAGAAAGATAGAACCAGCTTTGAAACTAACCCTTATTGGTTATTATTGGACGCTATCGTGTCGATCTTTCCTGCTATAGTATAGATCTATAATTTTGGGTCTTTCCTTTTGTACAAAGGTTTATTTCTGTATAGGAGTTTTTCTAGCGGTATATTTATGGTAATTTTTCCATCTTCAAAAGAGTGTCCTATTTAGGACTTTCTGTATATATGTTATGCGGGGAATGCAAGGGAGGTCGTGGTTTTCTCCAAAACTTTCTTTTGACTTTTACACTTTTACATGGTATCAGAGCTAGGTTAATGATGGGAAAGAAATCATTTTTCAAATCCTTATACGCTGAACTCGAATGATAACCCAGGTAATATTATTACCCAAGTTCAATTGAGAGGGGAAAACTATGATGAATGGGCACGGGCAATTCGAACCGCTCTGTGAGCCAAGAAGAAGCATGGTTTCATTGATGGAACTGTTAAACAGCCAGAAGAAGATTCCGTCAAAATTGAAGATTGGTGGACAGTTAATTCAATGCTTGTGGCTTGGATTTTCAACACCATTGAGGCCACGCTTTGTTCGACGAAGGACTTGTCGGAAGATATCAAGCAGAGATTTTCTATAGGAAACAGACCAAGAGTGCAACAATTGAAGTTAGATCTTGCGAATTGCAAGCAGGATGGGCAGGCCATAGTCACATATTATGGTTGGCTTAAAACAATTTGGGATGAATTGAACAACTATGGCCAGATACCGGTGTGTAAATGTATTGGATGCAAATGCAATCTTACTGTGGAATTGGAAAAGAAACGTGAAGATGAAAAAGTTCATCAATTTTTGATGGGCTTAGATAATGAAGGGTATGGAACAGTACGTTCCAATATATACTGAGTACAGAGCCACTGCCAAATCTGAATTGGACTTACTCAACAATTGTTCAGCAGGAGCAGGTGAGGAACATGACACGAATAAAGGAAGAAAAAGGTAGTCCCATGAGCTTTGTAATACAAGCTGGCAGTCGAAGTTCAGGAAAGGATAAAAGTGTAGTTTGTTCAAACTGCAAGCAAGGAGGACATGATGCTGAGTCTTGTTTTCAATTAATAGGATACCCGGAGTGGTGGGGGAGTAGACCTCGCTCCAATATGTTTGGACGGGGTGGTGGATACAAACGCCAGACTGGAAGTCGTGACAAGGGAACCAACTCACGAGCCAATGTTGTGTACGTACCTGGAAGCGAAGGAGAACAAGGAAATGTGACTGATGCCAATAGGAAGGGTTTTACTGGGCTGACTGATGAGCAATGGAACAAATTGATGGTAATGTTGAGCTCGACCAAGAACAGTAGTAGTGAAAGGTTGTGGGGTAAGAAAAATATTTTGTCTTGGATTATTGACACAGGCACTTCCCATCATATGACAGGAACATATGCTTATCTTAAAGAATTCCTTGATATCAAACCTTGGTCTGTTGGTTTACCAAATGGAGATAAGACAATGGCGATCAAAGAAGGAAGTGTTGTTCTTGGAAGGGATTTAAAGCTGCAACATGTTCTTTTTGTTCCCAACTTGAATTGCAATTTAATATCTGTGTCAAAGCTTCTACATTATTCGAGTTTGGTGGCTCATATTACTGATAAATTTTGTGCTATACAAGACCTAGATTCGAGGAGGCTGATTGGAGCGGGTGAACAACGTGAGGGGCTTTATTTTCTCATGGGAGTGGCTTCAACTCACGCATGCAAAACCACAGATGATGCGTCCTTTAAGCTATGGCATAGGAGGTTGGGTCATCCTTCCCCAAACGTGGTAGAGTTGATTTCTGAAGTTGGTAGTTCAACTAGCAATTGTATTAAGGCTTGTGATGTCTGTTTTAGAGCAAAACAGACCAAGGAAGTGTTCTTTTCTAGTGACAATAAAGCCAAAGAGTGTTTTGATTTGATACATTATGATTTATGGGGACCTTATAGAGCTCCTGCATCTTGTGGTGCAATTTATTTTTTAACAATAGTTGATGATTGTTCTTGTGTTGTTTGATATACTTGCTGAATGAGAAAGATAAGGTTGCTTATGTTCTTAGACAATTTATTGTGATGATTAAGAGACAATTTGAGAAAAAATGTGAAAATTGTTAGAAGTGATAATGGAAGTGAATTCGTATGTTTGAAGCAATATTTTGCGGAGAATGGTATATTGCATCAGACATCATGTGTCAGTACACCTCAACAGAATGGGCGAGTTGAAAGAAAACATCGCCATATTCTTAATGTGGCGAGGGCTTTACGATTTTAAGCGAATTTGTCGATTGAATTTTAAGGTGAGTGTGTACTTACAGCTGGTTACTTAATTAACTGAATCCCCTCTACAGTGTTGAATGGTAAAACACCATATGAAATTCTTTTTGGAGCACCCCCTTCTTATAAGCATCTTAAAATCTTTGGCTGCCTATGCTATGTGCATAATTTGAATCGGAAAAATGATAAGTTTGCAAGTAGAAGTAGAAAGTGTGTTTTCGTCGGGTATCCTTTTGAGAAGAAAGGACGGAGATTGTATGATTTGGAGAATGGTGTATATTTTGTCTCTAGAGATGTGATCTTTGTTGAAACTAAATTTCCTTATGCTGAAAAGACTATTACAGATGTGGAGCTAACTAAAGATATCACTTTGGGCTTTGATGTTGTTGAGGATCAAGAGGAGCAAAGTGAGAAAGAGGAAGTCAATATTGTTGTCAATGAGGAAACTAGAAATAGTGATGGTGATGGCATAGATCAGACTGATGATATAGAGGAGCATCTTGGTAGGGGACATAGAATAAGGCAACGCTCAGTTTGCTTGAAGGATTATGTGACTCATGCTGTTCAAGTAAGCCCCTCACCGAGTTCTTTGTTCCAATCAAACTCCCCAGGTATTCCTTATCCTATAGCACATTTTGTGAATTATGATAAATTCTCCTTGCAACATCGATCGTTTTTGGCTAGTATTACTGCTGGCCATGAACCTAATACTTATGCAGAGGCAATGAAAAAGGAATGTTGGAGAGAAGCAATGAAAAAGGAGATACAAGCTCTGGAGGACAATGGTACATGGACAATAGAAGACCTGCCTTCTGGAAAGAAAGCAATTGGCAGCAAGTGGGTCTATAAAATTAAGTATAACTTGGATGGAAGTGTTGAACGTTATAAAGCACGTTTAGTGATACTTGGAAATAATCAAGTTGAAGGAATTGATTATCATGAAACGTTCGCTCCTACAGCAAAGATGACTACGGTTCACACTTTTCTTGCTGTTGCTGCTGCGAAAGGTTGGGAACTTCATCAGATGGATGTACAAATTGCATTTTTACATGGTGACTTGGATGAAGAGGTATATATGAAAATGCCTCCTGGTTTCATTTCTTCAATACCAGGAAAGGTGTGTCGTCTTCGAAAATCCTTATATGGTTTGCGCCAAGTACCTCGTTGTTGGTTTGCTAAGTTAGCAGCATCCTTAAAGGGGTATGGATTCACACAATCTAGTTCTGATTACTCTCTATTCATTTTTTGGGATGGTCCTGTACTCTTAGCTATACTTGTCTATGTGGATGATCTCATTATTGCGGGTAATGATGAAACCGCGGTGCAAAAATTCAAGGCTTATTTGAGTAGATGTTTTCATATGAAGGATTTGGGGGAGTTGAAATACTTTCTCGGGATAGAGGTAACTCGCAATTCAGATGGAATTTTCTTATGTCAGCGTAGGTGCACTTTGGATATTCTATCTGAAGCAGGTTTGCTTGCAGCTAAGCCTACTAATACTCCTCTTAAACAAAGTCACAAGTTAGCTCTTGCTACAGGGGATGACATTGATGATCCAGGTCAGTTTAGAAGACTCATTGGGTGTTTGATTTATCTCACAATTACTAGACCTGAGCTGTCATATTGTGTGCATGTTCTTGCTCAGTTTATGCGGCATCCGAAGAAGGAGCATTGGGATACAACTTTGCGAGTTATGTGCTCTTTAAAGAGGAATCCAGGTCAAGGTATTCTGCTTCGGGCCAATTATGATTTGAAATTGTATGCTTACGGTGACTCGGATTGGGCTGCCTGCCCCTTGACTCAGTGATCTTTGATTGGATATTTTGTTTTCTTGGGACATTCACCTGTTTCTTGGAAAACAAAGAAGAAACACACAATGTCTAGATCCTCTGCAAAAGCTGAGTATTGCTCTATGACTACTACAGCTTGCGAGCTCAAATGGTTAAAGGGATTGTTGGATTCTCTTAGTGTTGAACACTCTGCTCCTATGCATTTGCATTGTGACAGCCAATCAGCATTGCGCATTGCCGCTAATCCCATCTTTCACGAACGAACAAAGCACATTGAAGTGGAATGCCATTTTATTCGTGATGAGATTCAAAGTGGGAATATTCAGACTGTATTTGTCAAGTCCTCTATGCAACCTGCCGATGTTTTTACGAAGGCTTAGGGTAAAGATCAGTTTGATTTTCTTCTCTGCAAGTTGAGCATTTTTAATCCTCATGCTCCAGCTTGAGGGGCGGTATTGGACGCTATCGTGTCGATCTTTCCTGCTATAGTATAGATCTATAATTTTGGGTCTTTCCTTTTATACAAAGGTTTATTTCTATATAGGAGTTTTTCTAGTGGTAGATTTATGGTAGTTTTTCCATCTTTAGAAGAGTGTCCTATTTAGGACTTTCTATATATATGATATACGGGGAATGCAAGGGAGGTTGTGGTTTTCTCCAAAACTTTCTTTAGACTTTTACAGTTATGCTTTTTCTTCCATTTATCAACCAGTTCTTTGAGAGCTTTGGTGGAAGCTCCCGTGTTGGCTACTACCCTAACCGCAGCTTCATTCAACATGTTAATTCGCTGACGAATATTAGTAGCTTCACTTTCATTTTTTACCAAAGCCTTTACAAGTCTTACGATCTCCTCTCGTCCCACTAACCCATTTCCATTGACCTTTGGTGTTAATCCCATTTACAGGTCCTCTTTTATCAATACTGCATTGATTTGTTGCAGATGGTGTAGTACTATTTTGTGGAACGAATCCTCACTCCTTAAGGCTCATTATGAGAATCCTAAATAAGTTCTGTCAGCTCTCTGGATTGTAGGTTAATACTAGCAAGATTTGCTTGCATATTTCCTCTTGACATTCAAAACCTTAAGGCCCTAAGATCCATTACTGGTCTATTTATCAATTATGCTTCCTTTAAATATCTAGAGCTATTACCACCAAAAAGCTCAGATTTACATACTGCTTACTGAAGCTAAAGAGGTTTAAAGATAAGAACAATAATTGACAGAATATATTCCTTTAAGCTACCGGGAGACTTCAACTCATATCCTTAATTCTAAGGATGTCAATGTTCACTAGTCTGTGCATATATTCCTATACAACTAGAGAAACTGAAAAATGCATCAATAACTTCCTATGGTTAGGAAAGGCTGAAAGGATTTGTGTCTGCCTAAACAAAAGGGTTCATTTGGACTAGCACCTATCCAAATAATGGAGAATGGGTATGGAAACTGCTTGTTGATAGAGAATTCCTTTGGTCTAAATGGATCAACGAGTATTATCTAAAAATGCTAGCTTCTGGTAGATCAAGTCTATTAGGGATTTCTCCTGGAGCCTTATTCAGATTTTGAGAATAAGAGACTTATTTACCCTTACTTCTTAAACTGTGGGGAATAGGAAAAACTCTTGGCTCTGATATGATAATTGGACCAGCCAAAGCCCTCTTTATTCTAGGCATGAGTTGAAATTTTTGGCAGCTAGGTTTCCTCTAAATGCTAGAGTTGAATCCCTCATACTAAAATAATAGTTAGGATTGTCAATTCGGAGGTATCTCAAGACTCATCAGTCCTTTTCCCCAGTATAAACCTATCAGAATATAGAAGATAAGATTATCAGGCAATAGATCTCATATCTTCTTCAATGCTTCTTTTTATCAGCCAATTAGACCCTCCTTATAAAAGGTGGACTGCTAGGAACTAATTTAGAAGAACTCCCTCATTAGTGTTCTATATGCTTAGTTAGTTGTAAATCATTTTTGGATATGTATTTCCTTGTCCATATTCAATAGAATTATTTATTTAATTTTCAAAAAATAGAAAACTAGGTCCAAGCGGGAAGAAAAGTATCTTTATTAGATACTCTAAACACTAAAAAAGATACTTGTTCATAGGTAAACAAGGTAATGAACGAGTAATTGAATTTAAATCCTGAGATGTCACATTCTTAGAGAATGACTTTCCAAAGCAAGGTGCAATAATAAAAGACATATTTCTCTATGAAACTTTTAATTAGAATTATTCCATAACCTAGAATCATGAAAAGGGACTTATCCGAGTGAAAGTAGTCTAGAACTTGAAGAATTAACTCAAAGATAGTTAAGATTACAACCTACTAAAAGCTTACCTGTTGTATTTAATTTTAGTGTTAGTAATCAAGATGTTGATCAATTTGTTTCTCGTGAACTACGTTTACTTCAAAGAGATCAAGCATGACTCCCTGATGTCATTTTGACATAGAAGAAGAAATTTACATGATTATCTCACAAGAAGATGATGAGCCAAGGAATGTACATTAGGCTTTTAATGGTCCTACTAAAGAAGGATATATGAAAGTAATAAAAGAATAAATGACTTATTTAAGCTCAAACCAAGCTTGAGACTTGGTTGATCTCCCTAATGGGTGCAAAGCTAGTGGGAACAAACGGATTGTCAAAACAAAATGAAATGTTGATGATAGTATCCAAAGATACAAAGCACGCCTTGTGGCAAAAGAAACATATAACAAGAGGGAATCGATTATGAAGAAACATTTTTACTTGTTATGTGGTTTGCCTCAGCTTGTCTAGTCTTAACTATAGCAACTAATTTAGATATTGAATTAAATCAAATGGATAAAAATGGAGAATTAAAAAAAGAAATATATATGGAACAACATGTAGGTTTCATTGAGACAGGTCAAGAATATAAAGTGTGTCGGCTATTAAAATCAACTTATAGTTTGAAGCAGTCTTTAAGGCAGTTGTGTTTTCATACATAATCCTTTTATATGATTTTCACTTACTTGATGAAGGCCACTATGTATATATTAAGATATCCAAAAATAAAATTTGCAATTTTATCTTTATATGTGGATGACATTTTAATTGTTTTTAATGACTGTTAGTTTGTCAAGCAAATCAAAGGTTGATTATATTTGAATTTGAGATGAAAGAAATTAGTGAAGCTGCATGTATTTTTAGAGTTAAGATTTTAAGATATCGTTCAAAATGAATATTGTTACTTTCTCAAGCAACTTATGTTCAAAAGAATTTAGAAGATTTTGTATACAAGATTGATAACAAATAGATAATCTTGTTGCTAAAAGCAAAGGTCTTAGCAAGAAATTTTGCCTATCTAGGGCAGAAGAAAGGAAACAAATGAAGAAAAATCCCTATTTTAGTGCAGTTGGAAATCTCTGTATGCTATAATGTGTACAAGGTTAGATATTTTCTACGCTATTAGAGTGGTAAGCAGATATCATTCAAATATTGGACAAGCACATTAGAAAATAGTAAAGAGAATATTGAGGTATCTAAAAGGACTATTGATTATGCATTGTATTATTAAGACAATAACCTACATATACAAGGGTATACAAATACAAATTGGGAAGGAAATAAAAATGAGAGGCAATCTACCTCTAGATATGTTTTCTTACTTAACAATGGTGCTACATCAAGGAAAAATAAGAAACAATCATGTGTTATTTTATTCATAATAGAAGCTAATTTATAGTATTTTCAGCAGTAGTACAAGAAGCCGTGTGGCTTGGAAGATTCTTGGTTATTTTAAGAGTCACTCAAACCGAGACTAATGTAGTAACAATTAATTGTGACAGTCAAACAACAATCCCTTAGACAAAAGACCCTAAATTTCATAGTAAAACCAAACATATAGATATCAACTATAATTATGTAAGAGATCTAGTTGCACAAGGAGAAATGAATATGGACACTACAAGAAAATTTGGTTTCAGCAACCAAATTCTCAGCAACCATAGTAAAATGGTTGCTAATTATATACATTTTGC
>JAOTBA010000009.1:21702896-21721323 GCA_025629845.1 Erythroxylum squamatum
AAGTTTAAACGATTTGTAGTTCACATCTAACAGTTTAGTTTATTCATGTAGGAAAAGTCATTGGGCATCAAGCCTACCCCTATTTAGTTATTTCTGCACACTCACATGAAGAAGCATGACGGTGTAACATTCATCAACAACCGCTGTCGAGAGCATAATGTATGTCAACTTAATGCATTTTATATATTTATAAATAATGATCCCTTCCTTCCTATTAATGTTAACTTGACATACCTTATAGGACCAATTACAACGAACCATTCAGCGACAATCTTAGGAGGAACAACCTGTAGATGAGACTCAGACGTATCTTGAGGCTGTGGGTGGTAGGGATCGTTGTGGCAGGATATTCAGCCTAGGTTCTTATGGGAACACATGTTATTCCCAATCTTTCATGTCCAGTACAGCAGCATCCACTAGGCCAGCGAACAACAACGAAGTCATCGAGCTTCAGGCTATAGTGCAAACATTAATGGAGATGATAGCTTATTTGGAAGAGGGGCGGACAGAGCGGGAGGAACAACGGATGAGAGAGCAGGATCAACGGATGAGAGAGCAGATGGAGCTTATGGCAAAGATGAGAGAAGAGATGGAGCAGATGGCTCAGCTGAGACAGTCGTTGGAACAGTTAAAGAGAAGTTCTCCAGAGGACTACCCGCGATCACCACAACCTTAGATAGTCGAACTCATTATGTTTAAATTAAAAACATAAGAATTTATGTACACTTTAATGTGTTCATTACCAATTTGAAGCAATTTACATTCTTTTAACTCTATACTTATCATCTAATTTTCTGATTAGACAAATATATACAAATATACAAATTAAGTTAGTATGCACAGGTAAGTGAACTCTTAAAAATATGCATTTAGCGAAAGATGATGAAATGGTACTAGTTTAATTATACATATCACCGACGGATTATCCAAAATCGTCAGTAAATGGAATTTTTTACCGACGGAACTTATCATACCGTCGGTATCAAAACCTGAATTACAATTGTCGATGTCAACTTTACCGTCGGTAAAGCATTGAAATTTTCGACGGATTATATTTCCGTCGATAAATTTTACAACTTACTATTGTAATCGATCTAGACGTACCAACGATTGTTCCGTTCGTAAAGTATACCGACGGAAGTAATCCGTCGGTGATATTTGCAATCAACCGATGGAAACTTACATCAATGTCTATCGGTACATAATAACAACGGATTATTTTCCGTCGGTTGGCCGTTGATAATACACCGACGGACGTTTTCCGTCGGTAAGTAATAGCGACAGCCTTGTTAACGACGGTTTCGTCTTTCGTCGCATTCCGTCGGTACATATAATTTCCGACGGATATATCGATTTCTCCGACGGAATATTCCGTCGGTAAACGTGATTTTTCTTGTAGTTCTTCTATATAAAAGAATGATCTCCTTTTTTAATATTATTTTTAATTCTTTGATTTTGTTCATTTTTTATTATATATTATGATTATGATATTTTAATATTAGTTAAATTTTTACACCTTAAACTTCCTATTGGATTAATGTCTAATTTAAAACAATGCATATCAATTAAAAGTAAATTACAAGTCGGATCTAACTAATATTAATAGTCTCACGCATCTATACCATAAACTGGAGGTTTAAAAAAGAATATTGAGGAGTATGCTTGATTCACAATTCGAACCTCTTACTTCAATCACTAACAAATAGCTGGTAGATTCAAACTGAACATACCTCATGAATTTGGAACAGAAAGAGACAGGAAGGAATGAAATGAAATGCCTGCAAAAGTCACAGCCTCCTTCAACCAACTTCTGATGGCAAGCAATCTATGTTCTTCATTGAATTGGGTCCCCACAGTGACAACTGACTCTTCAGAGTTTGTTGCTATCTCTCTCATTTTGTCAGTGAGCCCACCTTTATAAAACCCATGCTCGTCTACGAGAGCCTGGAGTTATCTCTTGTCAACTCCATCATAGAGAAACAGCCCACATGTCAAAGAAAGCTTCTGGCAACTTTCTGTTCTCTGATTATGGTAGAAAGCTCAACGCCACACCGACTCTTTCGTTTTAGGGTTTAGCATATGGTATGTGATGTCTTTATCTTTTTCTTCTTTTTTGGTGGGTTCTCTAGCTTTAAAGTGAAGTTCTGTTCGCTTGCTATAAGCCTAGCTGGTTAAACCCCACAGCTCGGAGTTCACGTGGAACAAGCCATTGGCAATGCACATGGTCCAAGAAACATTATTCATCATCGCAGAGAATGCTCGCAGTCGCAGCAGAGTTCCTCTGCATGTTTACTAGTGAAATGCTGCGAGCTTCTCAAGTGTGCCAGAAGATAGGACCATAGTTAAAACAATGGCCTCTTGAGACTTCTTTTTGGCAAGTGAATGAAATTACACATCACCATCCAAATTACTCCGATTAGGGAGGTACATATAATAGTTTATCAAAGAAATCAACCTAATCACGATTGGAAGTCATCGGTAGAATTCAAATTAAGCTAGAGAATGCGGATAGACACTGTCCTTGACTGCTTATACGCTTTTTATTTTATTGGGACTGTAACATATAAAAGAAAAAGAAAAGGGCAAGTACATAATAATCGTTAGAGAGCCCACCAAAGATTGTTGTCTAAGAAATCTCCCGACACTTCACTTTGATACTCTTCTGCACCATATGATGTCTTGGTAGGTGAAAACCGACCACATGCATCGTCCTAGCTCCCTGCTTCCGGTTGACACTCAATTTAACACGACAGGCCGTCATGCGACTCACGAGCTAAATGGTATAAATTTTCTTTTTCTTTCCCGTGATTTGCAGAGATTTTGTGACAGGCCTAGTCTTATCTTTTCATGCCAAAGCTCTGCTTCCTGTCGTTTCAAATTTAATCGGCTGGGAGGATGGGAACCATATTAATTGAGACGGTCCATATGGTACATATCACATCAGTATTAAATTATATAGCCACAAACATAAAAGCATTTGAATAGAACAGATTAACATTATCGACCATATACGATTTTTTTTAAGCCCACAATTAATTATTTTAGAAGGGAGGCATTTTTAAGTCATCTATTCTCAAACTCATGGTTTTGAAATCTGGACCGAATCGACCGGTTCAACCGGTAACCGGTAGGTTATTCGGTTTAGGTGACTCCTAAAAATCAGTTCCCAATTGAATCAGTGAGAACCGGTCAATTGACCGGTTAAATCGGGACTGATCGAACCGGTTAGCCACTGGTTCAATGATTTTTTTATTTTTATTTTTGCTTTTTTTCTTTCTAAAACGCTGATGCGTTTTTTGATTCTTTCAAAAGTAAAACCCACATTTTCTTCAAAAATCTAACAAAAGTATAGAAATTTATATTATTTGATATATTTTTCTATTTTTTAAATATTACTAATATTATATATAATTACATATAATTATTGCGTAATTATGACATCACACCGATTCGACCGGTGGTTGAATCGGTCGAACTGGTGACCAGTAAAACCTCCGGTTCGACGTCCGATCTAGATTTTAAAACCTTGCCCAGACTAATTCCTGCACGTACCGGGTCAGCTCGTAAGGGATAAAATTTTGGCCAAACAATTTTTTCGATTCCCAGGACTCGAACTTGAGACCTTTAATTAAGGGATGAGGGTACTGAACCACTCACACCAACCTGTTTGACAGCATTCTTTATTTTTCTTACACAGGTAGAATTTATAATTTTCATTTTTTGAGTGTGTATTAAATGAATAGATTATTAGGTGTACAAAATAATTTATATGTAATATCTTTGTTATCAACGTTTCGTAAACCTAAACCTTTTAATTAATCTCTTCAAATTTTAAGCGCAATTTTAAATTTTTCAGTACGATTTAGTTTAATAATTTTTATTATTAAAAATTGATCAATTTATTAATTAATTAGTTAGTTTTTGTAAACTAATTAGTTTTTATAAATTAAAATAAATTGATAATTTTTTTAATTAAATTTAAAATTTTTATAATTACACTACAAAGATTATAATTAAAGAAAAATCCTACCCTACCTCTTATAATTAGAAAGAAGTCAATTAATGACAAAAGTCCCAAACAATAATTAAAGAATTTAAAGATACCTAGCAAAATTACCGATTTGAGTAGTTTTTTTATGTCAAGGCACTGTAGCAGGTGGCCCGCAGCAGCAGACAGACTGGGACCAAAAATATCTCAGAAAATAAAATTGAAAAAGACAAATGAGAAATCTTATTGATGAGTTATCGTACGATCTCCTGCAGCCGCAATGCAAATTGACAGCTCAGACATGTCTTTACATTTTTAAAAATTGAAAATCAGAATCATTTAGAAACTAGAGTGATCGTAACTCGTAAGTCAAAGGATTTAACAAGTGATTTCTACAATTTTATATTTTAAAATTTTGAATCACTTGGAAAGTAGAAGAGTAATAAAAGATTATTAGAGAATTTAATAAATAATTTCTACCAAAAAGTTAAAGTTAATGTATCCCGTTCACAAAGTTACTCGCGTTGCAAGAATTTAGAGAGGGTTATAAAAAATGCAGCCTTTTCTTTTTGTATTTTTACATAGAAACTGTTTTTATAACTTAAACCTGTGAATTTAGGATATGTTTGATTAGAGGTGTATTAATGGAATGTAATATTATTCTTTTCATTTGCGATGATAGTTGATAATTAAATAGAGTAGAAGAGAAGAGTTTTATATTATATCTCATTCCATCATAAACAGTAAAAATGAGAAACCTCTGATTTGGAGGTTTAGGATAGAATGTAAAACGATAAACAATTTTTCATTATATTACATTATAAACTCTTCTTTCAAACAACATTTCACTATATTACATTATGAATTCTTCCATTTCTTCCAAACAACAATTTTCTAATATTATATCAATTCCGTTATAAATCAAACAATTCAATTCCATTAAGAATCTTACGTCCAATCAAACATAACCTTATGGTTATAAAGGAAAAACTTTAACTATTTAAATTTTACCCCTCGGAAGACTAACCTTTCTAGAAATCTTTTAATTTTAAATATTAAAATACTTTTGACAATCTCTTCTTTAAAACTTTCAACTTAAAAATATTAAAAAAATTTAAAGTTGAAAGTTCTAATGAAGAATTGTCAAAAGTGAATATATTATTAAATTTATTGCTTAATTTTAAGTCATCTAATTTATCTATTTATCTAAAATATATAAATTTATAGAATATTTCATACAACTAAAACTTTTATTAAATAAACATTTAAAATCTAGTTGATGGGCATTTTAAAAAAATTAAGTTCTCAATATAATATTTTAGTGTGTAAATAAATTAATTTAATTCATATTTAATATTAATTATGCAACCAAAAAGTTTTCCATAATTCAAAATTACTCCTCAATTCTTGGCATTGAGTGTTAACGCCACGTTACAATTTCCGTTTAAGTGTTGTATTAAAAAAAATCAAGACATTAGATTATATTTAAAATATATAATATGTAAGCTACTAAGCTTATTATATCCTAGCGACCACGAGCTTTCTATTCAAAGAAAGATTTTTAAATTCAAAGGGTATGGTTAAGTGAATTAGACTCATCTATTCTTAACCAAAGGTCAGGGATTCGATCCTTAACTTTGGATATGGAGCAGCCTTAAATCCTTGGGCCAGCTGTCCCACCCTGTGAGGTATCTACAAATCTGCGAGGGGATTAATCATTAGGTCCGCCGGTAGATACCCTGATCTAAGACCAAAAAAAAAAAAAAAAGATTTTCAGGTATCTTCCAAATGGTACAAAGGATAAGATACAGTAAAAGCTAAACATTAGAACATGGCCATTGCTCTATGGTTTTGAAACGCCGCAAGGAGCGTAAGCATATGGTTCTCGAGGTCCCAAGGTGTCCAACCGTTGAACATGCTCAACAACTTTAGCCACTTGGCAACCGCCTTTCGAGCCAGCCACCCCCCAATGTGGGTATGAAAGGAAGTCTGACGCTAACCCATTATCACCAATAGACAAGGAGACAAAAGTTGCAGAGAAACAACTAAAAGCCAAGACCAGAAATCAACAGTATCATAAAAGTTATGGACAGCTGAGCCAAAAAGGAAAAACAAAAAGATAAATCGACCCTTCAATTTAGACATTAATATCTCTCCATATAAGTATATATATAAACAGTTAACATAAGTACATAACCCTGAAATTACACACTAAACACAAACAAAAAGAACCAGACACGTATCCAAAACCCCTATCGGAATTTACCATCCAAACCAAGCAATCAATCACCATCGGTTTAGATTCTTTCTCATACTAATTCTTCTGTTAACTTTGAAAGCTCTCCATGTTAAGAGAAGCTTATACCCCAAAGTAATCATCTAAGTCCCACACCCATGATCCAAAATCTCCATCCAAGTACACTGAAGTATCAGCTAGATCTTCCCTTACACCACTGTTCAGTATACTATGCTGCTCATCCAGGAAAACCTGTCTTTTTGGAATATCGAATTCCAGAATTTGTTCGAAGCACCAAGGATCGAAGATGAAACAATCGTGGTCCAAAAAATTGGAATCTTCTTCACTCAACTCTTGAACCGGTCTCCAGTCATCTTCCTTTAGATCCTGAACAGGCATAAAGACTCTTTCTTTAACTTCGTCAACATGTCCTCTCCAGTCAGTCTTTAAAGGCTGTGACTTGGCTCCAGGTTCTTCGGTGGATTGGAATCTAAGCACAGAAGTTGGAGAACAGAGACTGTGGGAATCTTTACCAGAATCATACCCAGAAATGGTCGCAACAGTATCAACTTCTGGGGCTTGAGTCGTTCTCACTGGTGGTCTTCCAAAATTGGTGAGAGCATTAGGTCCTCTAATGCGAATAGCGGCTTCGTCGTACACCATCGCAGCCTCCTCCGCCGTGTCAAACGTTCCCAACCAAATCCTTGTTCGCCGGAACGGGTCTCTTATCTCGGCGGCCCACCGTCCCCACCGCCGTTGTCGTACACCGCGATATTTTTTGCCCTCTGGATAATATCCATTTTCTCTGGAAGATGGTTTCTTTTGTCGTTGTTTTGACTTTTCATTTGCCCTGTCACTAGCGTAGTTTCCACAGTCCTCGATTCTGATCTCGTTAACGTGCTTCTTTATTCTCCGGTGGTGAACCATTTGCAGCTCGTCACAGTCGTCGCCCGACGAGTCGGTCGCATCACCATCAGTAACCGATATACGAACGATTCTCGTGGGTTTTGAATCACAACATCTAACAACCTTATTAGTAACAATCCTGCGCTCCGTGTACTTGAATGAAGAGGGATTCATCTTAAACTAAGTAAACTTAACTGAATCGAAATGGGTTTTCGATCAAAACCACAAAAAGCTTAGAATTTCCCAGAAAGATGTCACCTTTAGGAACCAAGAAAAAATGTTAAGAGAGAGAAACAGACAAACTCAAGAACCCAACAGGCCAGAGGAAAAAAAAAACGGAAAGGATTTCTGTGGAACAACAGAGAGGAAAAGGCACAGAAGATGGTGACAACACCAAGCGAAGAGATAAAAAATGGAGAGGAAAGAGCAAAAGGAGAGTGAGTTTCAGTTGCAAGGAAGAGTCAAAAAGGCTTAGTAGTTAGTACCATTGCTTTATTTTTATAGCAGAATCCTAAAATCTGTTTCTTCTTTTTGAATTTTCTTATTTTGAGGCTTTTGGTCATTAGCATTTACTTCTTGCCTTGATTAAGGTTGAAATCTTCTTTAAGTTGTTAATCAGTTGATAAATAATAGCCCTTTCGGAAAAACCTTTTGATGGTTATAGCCGGATATCCCGGTCACCACCGAAGATCCGAAACGACTTGCCGCGTCCTCGATCAACCATTGGATTCCAGACACGCGGCACTCTTGGCCCGGTAAAAGAGTTTGATTCCTTCGGATTCAGCTTGGTCCCCAAGCAACCATGTTCTACCCCACGAGGATTACGTACGCGTGCTCTACAAACACCATCTACCACATTAGGTAATTCTTCCTTAACAACGACAATTGGTTTGCCAAGCGTATTGACACGTGTGGTGAGACTCACATAAATAAAGGGTCGAGATGGCTTGACACAGGATTAGTATAGGATAAAAGGTACAGAAGATTTGAGGGGGAAAGACAGAGGACTGGTGTTTATATTTTTCTTGGTGAACAATGATAGGAACAAGCGTTAGTAATATGATTCTGTCACAGACATGTCAGTCTAATCTTTTGACGGAATTAATGTCATTGTATCGAAATTAAGTATAATTACGTTAATTAAGTATGGTCATCTGTAACAAGAAAAGGTATAATTTAATCAGTTACCATATAACTCTTCCTTGCCCATCAAGTATCGAATACTTGACTGTTCCCTTTAATTGTCATTTTCTAAAAATATTTTTTTTAGGATTTTAGCTCATCTTTTTAGGTAGATTTTTGGTTGACTAAAGAATCCTAATTTATTATATTATATAGGAGTCAAAAGACAAAAGCCCAAGGTTAGTATGAAAGAGAATACATTAGACGTATCTAAGATGTGTAAAGGTATTTTAAACCTTCTAATTAATTTAAAAGGACAACGTAATAAAGATGTTCCAACTAATTATAATAAAAGTCGTTTAAGGTGCATGCACAGGACAAGACATATTCCAAAGGGAAGAACAATCTCAATTTGCATTATTCTGTTGTACATAACTTACCTGCTCCCTCAAAGTCAAAATAATTATTGAAGAAATACAAAATTACCAAAAAAATTAGTTCCAAAACCTTATCATGAAATCGAACGGCATCAGATGATATAAAGATGCCATTAAGTTAAGAAAAAAGTTCTTATAAAAATAAGAAATACCCAACTTTTGAGTGCGGATTGAACGTATTTTGAATACTTTTTGCAAACAAGTACATACATGTTGCGTTAGTTCAATTAAGGCCCTAATTGAAGACATTGTAATATGGAACATCAACTACATGTCTCTGATAACTCAAGGACAAGCTTCCATACAAACCACAACCATGTTCGTTTTATAGGACGCATTGTATAAATCGAACTTGAGTTGTCCACAGCAGGAGTAAACATATGCATCACACAATATTTTTACATAAATTAGAAAGGACGAGGAATTCTTAGTGGCCCACCAGAAGGACCACTAGCCCATGGCATACTTCTGGGTCCAGCTCCTAGCAGTTGCCTCGTACTTGGACCTGTCTGTCTTGTACATATGAGCAATTTCTGGAACCAACGGGTCATCTGGGTTTGGGTCCGTCAAGAGGGAACATATTGAGAGTAGCACCTGCAACACAAAAACCATAACCCTTCCCACCTATTTAAGAAACAGCAGTAGTGACTTGATGAAAGATAACATAAACAGACCAGGACTATGAAAATCATTATTGATCATATAAAGACTCCACTATATGGAAATATCCCTAGAAAAGCTAGAGGAAAGTTGGCAGAGTTTACCATTCTATCTAGTGTCAACTGGAACAGTTGTCCAAGTATTTTCAAATTCAGGCGGGCTAATAGTAATACAGGAGGTCAGCAATCGTGGGTAAAATATTGATGCTTTACAAAGACTTTAGGAATGGCTATGGATCAAATCTTTTAAGGACATCATCAACTTTTTCATTTTTGGAATACTAAAGGCCCAACTTGAACATTTGACCAATTCGAGGTGCAATGCCGAACTTCTGCAGGGGCAATGTGTGTTTGTGCAAAGGAAAATATACTCCACGTTTAAGGGGTAAGAATTAGGAAGTAGCTAAGAGGTAAGAACCTTTGATATGGTCAAGGCAGGGCTCCACTGCTCCTTTAGAATGTCGAGGCAAATACTGCCATTACTGTTGATATTTGGGTGGAAAACTTTGGTGCGAAATGCAACCTGCGAGAGGAAGTAGACATACAGTCAACACAATAGTAGAAAGCTCGTGATTAACTTCATGTTCCTTTGTATTCAGAACATTCATCAACTTATGATTCAAACGAAGAATCCTCATGCAGAACAAAGAGAACAACAGCCAAGCTTTTAAACATCTAGACCTTCTCTCCTACTCTGAATATGCATGATGCTTATGTGGAGTGACATAAGTTGTTTCATTACAAACTCTATTGAAATTTATTTATCTATTCTATACTTATTTAGCCTCCAAGTTGAAGAGGTATAGTTTACATAAGAGAACATATCTCTATGGGGTTGTAATTTTACGCGTGATAACTGGCCGCAGTAATGGATAGTCCATATTTACCAAAGTAGAACGGTGAAGGAAAAGAGAGACTGGAGATATGTACCTTAGGTGGCTTAAACGGATAATCAGGAGGGAAGTGAATAGTAACCAGAAACACTCCACCAGCATAAGGACTGTCAGCTGGACCCATTATTGTTGCCTGCCAGTGAAACATGTCCTCTGCTACTGGGCCTGTCAAAATATAGGAAAGTTATTCAAGGGTCAGAGTAGAAAGAAGAAAATCATCCGTTCAAAACCAAATTTGCATCTTCTTTCTACATAAGAGAATTCAGAGTTGATTTGAATTCTACAAAAATAATAAAGTTGCAGAGTAACAATGTCAGAGAAATAATAAAAAAGGTATATGCATACTAATATCATACATCAATTGGTGTACATGAGAACAAGGTTCCTGCGGCAGAAACAAGCTAAAGAAAGAAGCCAATAAACAAATAAAAATTTGAACGAAGCGAAAATATGGAGTTTGCACAAATAACTAGAAATTCCATAGATACGTATACATAGATGGAAAGACTAATTCATACATCACACAATTTAATTAGCAATCAACAAGCCAAAGCAGTCAGAAACACGAGAGAAACGAGTTAATGGATCAAGGAAATGTTCATTCACATAAAACAAAGAATCAGTAGGGATCCAAAACAAAATGTGTCAAGAACTATTTGCAAAGCTTATAACTATTATAACTTTAATCGGATTAGTTAATGCATAGCCATCAACATGTTAACACTGGCGGCAGCATTTCTGCAACCTGCATATTAAAAGAACAGTATAAAAGGAGTCATTTAATAAGGAACTTGCAAAAGGTGTAGATCCTCTAACATATTTGGCAGATACTCAAAACATAAAGACCTATTTAATTTCCTTTCAATCTTGTACAGGAAGAGATGGGGAAAAAAAAAGAACTTACTATAACATTCAAGTAGTTGCATCATCCATAACTTTCAATAAGCAAATATTTATAACATTTGAACCAAGTGAACATGCAAAGACAATAAACGTACAACTGGCATTATCTTAATATGTTACCTTATTGGCCAAAAATGAACAGAAGGTATAAGATGATACGCATACATATATATGTGTGTGTGTTGTTACAATTCAGGCAAATTCAACGACATTTTCATAAGAGACACGTAAACAACAAAGACTTGCTTGGCAGTTGGCACAGTATCTACATATACAGACTGGGACGGACGAAAAGGGATCGACCATCCTAATGCATGCATTTTGTTTATTGATTCAGTTATGTCCGAAATCACAACAGATTCTACCAGATGTAGCGAAAAAAAAATCATTCAACGAAGTAAAGTGTATATCACGAATTGATGTTTCAAGTTCTGGCCCAAGATCCAGATAGCTATGTTCAATCAAACCAAACAGCATCCAACAAATTAAATAGAGAAAAAATAAAAGAAAAGCACAACCACCTATCTTCAAAACGCCCATTTTATAGAAGAATTATATCCAGTTCTACATTCTTCCTGTAACTAGAACATAAACCAGGAGATCTATCGAAACGCCCAGATTTACCAAACAGCGTAAAAGACAGCGAAAAGCTAGGACGCTCACAACGAGCGCGGCGATTCGAGCATCATAGCGACATATAAAGGATAAAAAGAAACGCAGATCAAGCATGGAAAGAACGACATAATTGTGAGCAACAAAACTTGATATCAATCTCAAGGAAAAAGGGAATCGAACAAACCGGCGCTGCAAGAGGTGGGAGGATCCTTCTGGAGATCCTTGAGCTCCTTCAAGATCCGCTTCGAAGCCATGGACAAGCCTCGAAGATTCGCCGCCGATTAAGAGAGATGGAGAAGGCTTAGAGAGAGAGACCGAAAAAGAATAGCTCGCTTGTCGAAACGTACAAAGTAGCAAATGGAGAGAAGGAAAAACGAGATTAACTATAGATTGATTAAATTCTATGATTATTAAGACAAAAGGAAACGTGTGGGTGCGTGCATGCGATTAAATCCCTAAAGTGACTCTTTTGTTTTGGGTCCCACAAAATTGTAACCGCCCAATTTCTGAACCCTTCATTTGGAATCTCTTCCAGGGTACCCTTTTACGATGGCCGTTTCGTGGAAAATAAACGGCTCTGATTGCTTCTACGAATTCCTTGTGTGATTGGCACCTGTGTGGGTCCGCCAGCGGTCATTGCATTCTTGACTTTGACGCAGAGCATTTGGCTTATTGCTTACCGCTTCAAATAAACGTCATTCTCCTTAGACAAGGGCAAAATTTAAAGTGAATTCGCCTTAATCGATAGTGATAGCACAATTTACAAGCAAAACCTACGAGGTATGGCAATAGATTCGATTTAATTGTAAATTAATAAATTAAATTAAATTAATATATTACATTTGACTTTTAAAATAATATTATTTTAAAATAATATATTTTGTAAATATTTAAAATATCATTATTTTGTGTAATTTAAATTTTATTTTTAACCTTTTTTTAGTAACGACTCAAATCCAATCTTAACGGTTGCCATCTACAAATTTATTAATGAAATCATAGAAATGTTAATAATTTTATAAATGATAGAACCTAAAATAACAAGAAATGTTAATAATTTTATAAGATGATATAACCTAAAATAACAAGAATCCAAATATATGTTTATGTGTTTTCCTATAAATATTATCTTCAAGATACAATTATAGGGATAGTGACTTGGTCTGGGTACAACTTGGCTATCTCTAGCTCAGTATTAAACTCAGGTTGACTAGGCTCCCAACTCGAGCTCCAACTCAGGTTGTCCAGGCTCGACCTTGATTAACAAGGTCCTCAAATCAGGCTTGGGCTACCCAAACCCAACTCGACCCAATGCTCGACTTTTATAAACAAAAATATGTAGTTTTGTATTTTTATTTTTTTTTTAAAATTAGCCAAGCCAAGTCAGGCTTGGGCTGCATCAAATCTGGTCGGGGCTTGCTAGCAGGGCTCAGGCTAGGCTTGGTCCGACTCATTACCATCTCTAGATATGAATAAAATTCTAAGAATATATTTATAAATTAAATATAAAAGTAAATCCATAAGTATTCGCTCACATCTCTAAAAAAAATAATGTAGTATTTAATTGACGTACAAGAAAAAATGTGATGTAAATAAGTCTTTGTTATTAAATATCAAAATTAATTAAATTATTAAATTATGCAAAATAAAATTTGTCTTGTTAAAGAATATATTTAAACTTATAGAATTCATGAAAATATTTGTATCATTGGCCAAAATTAATATGGTTGCAGTCATTTTTGACTTATCTTTGAATCAAATTAACGTGAGTAATGTATTTATGCATATAGATCTAATGACTATTAAAAGACAAATTCGATCTTTTTCGAGATAATAATCAATTTTAAGTGATTGTTTGGTTTTACTTTTATTTTTCTGTTTTAATTTTTAATTTTTAATTTTAGTTTTTTGTTTTTAATTTATGTTTTTCTTTCAAATAGAAATAAAAATATGTTTGATTATTAATGTTAATGTAGTTATATTTTTATTACCAACGATAATTACATATTAGATAAAACTTAAAGATAAATTATGTTTAATTAATTAAATTTTAGTAATTAATTTTAGTTAATTAAATAAATTATGAAATTTAATTATTTACAATTCTTATTAATAATTAATATATTAAATAATAAATATTTAGTTAATAGTAACTCATATTATAAAGAAATAGAAAATAAAATTTATTTTTGTGATTGTTATAAATTTTGAATATTGAAACAAACCAAATTCAAAAACAAAAAAAGAACTCAAATAAATATAATTTTTTATAAAATATGAATAAAAAATATGAATAAAAACATAGGCACTAAACGTATTACAATTAACATATCAACGCTCTAAAATCCAGCTACATGATCGTACCACATTGGTGCTATTTTGTCTTGTTCGTAATAAATGGCTCAATATCGAGTAGTCGAGACTAACTAAATGGGCTTCACGGCACCGGCTTCAAATGGAGGAGGATGCTTGAGTTCTTAGAGAGAGAAAAGTGAAATAATTATTTATGGAATTTGAATACTCATGGGATTGCTCATTGCAACACATGACTCCACTTATTGATTTAAGTCTAAAGTTCATTAGATCTTGAAAATTTATCAATTATACTAATGTGTTCTCTCTGGATATCTCAGTTGCTTGGTCTTCAATCCAGATCTAGGATTTTGGCTCAAGTTTTAGGCTTAGATCTTGAACCAAAATTTTGGAATATATATATACATATATATATATATATTTTTTGGACATATATATTTTATTTCCATGAATCTGTTGGCAAAATGTCCCATCTTATTTTGAGAGTGCACAACTACTTTTTTTTGGTACAATGGAAAAGAAAAGAAAGCAGTAAACGAACTCAGCCCTGTATATCAGGGGAGGATCCAGAAATTTTTTTGAATGGTGCAAAATTTAATGAGGATAAAAAAAATTTGAGTGGGGGCAAATTTTATTTTATTGAATAAAAAATTTTAAAATAATAATATTTTTATATAAATTTTTCTAAAAAAATTGGGGGTAGTGGGGGCAAGTGCCCCCCCAATGTACATCCGCCCCTGCCGTATATACAAGGTGCCAGCTGCATCTTTCAGCAGCAAAAGCAGGTGGCAATTCCAGCACGCGATCTTTAATAGCCGTAGAACTGCCCCTAGCTTGGCGAGATGATCTGCAACCAAATTCCCTTCCCGAAGCAAATGGGTCATTTTCACACACCAATCTCGTTACAACAAAGCTTTGATGTCATAGAGGATATTGGCATGACAGTGCGTCACCCAATTCTTTTCTTCCAATAGTCGGAAAGCTTCTTTAGAATCGGACCAGAGAGCAATATTTCGAAAGCGATTATCCCAAGCTAAAGTCAGTCCCCTTTTGATAGATAGAAGTTCAACCTCCAAATTCGCCCTATACCTAATTGATTTCGAAAAACTAAGCAACCAAGCTCCTTGTTCATTCCGAAAGACGCCACCAATACCCGCTAGACCCGGATTTCGAATAGCACTTCCATCAACATTAAGAGCCACAAAGCCACCATTTGGAGGCACTCACTTCACCCATTTAACCGTCTCATTAGCAACATTATGGGCCAAAGCAAAGCAACAACCAAAATCCTGAATAACTTGCCAAGTCCAAGTCAGTTGAGAATGAAGAGCTAAAGATTTACCATCAATCACCTCCTGATTACGTAGCCTCCAAATTGCCCAAAGACATGGTCCAAATTTAATATCCCAATCACTCGACCCAAGACCCGAGGATTTGGTAAGAAAAGAGTGAAGCCATTCCCAAAATCAAGAGAAAACAAGGCCGGAAAGTTTCCTGAACCAAACATAACCTCCTAAAGTAGTCGGACTTTGGGACAAGACTGCATAACATGTTCCATCGTCTCTGGATCTCGATGGCAACGCGGACAATTGTCAATATTTGATAACTTTATCTGGTACCTCAAAGATTGAGTATGTAATCTGCCATGCCACATAAGCCACACCATCATCTTAAGCTTCTCCGGTCCTCGAATTTTCCAAATCCAACTCCAAGTAATCTCTGAATATGCAATAGTTGCTATTCTCGAGTCATGAATTAACGACCGACAGCCACTTTTAACTGAGTAAGACCCATCTGCCGCCCCTCCCCATACAATACAATCTGGCTTGAACCCCAACTGCGGCCTGTAAACTTTGGGCAGAGAATGACAAAATTCATTCGGAACAACCGTCTTGAGCTGATCCAAATACTAATTACCGTGCGAATCCAACAAATCGGACACCATGTAATCCTCATCCTCCTCATGAACTAAACTGACTAGCTCTTTCAATCACACTGACCCCTGCCACACATCATGCTAGAAGGAGATTGATGAACCATCACCAATTTGATATCGAAAGCCCCCATCAAGCTCACCCATCACGTTGACGATAGCACACCAAACCGGTAATCCTCCACTGCACTTTGGCAAGTTCAAGAGATCCTTCCCTCTTAAATATTTAGAAGTAATAACTTGGGCCGAAAGGGCCTCAGAATTATCCAACAAGGCCCACAAAAACTTACCAAGCATAGCAGTAGACATAGTGCGACAATCTCTTAAGCCTAAACTGCTAAGCTTTTTCGGAAGCAACACATTCTTCCAAGCCACCAAATGTACCCCTGACGCATTTCCCTTGGAACTCTAAAGAAATTTTCTAGTGTAAGCATCCAAAGTATCACAGATATGCCTCAGTAACCAAGCAGTTTGCATTCAATAAACCGGGCCGGTATTGATCGTAGCCTTCGCTAGAGTAACTCTCCCAGCAAAATTCAAAAGCTTAGAATTCCAAGAGCTCAATTTATTTTGAACTTTCTGACAGATTACATCGAATTGCCCTTTCCACCGAGCCCCATAACCAAGAGGAAAACCAAATACTTACTCATATCAGTTGTGCCTTTAATCCCAAGCATACCTTCAATTACAACTTTGGAGTGTTGCGCAGTACCAGTAGCAACGAAGACTTTTGATTTAAAGGCACTAACTTGCATACCGGAGGCAGTACAAAAGCTATCCAATACATCACGAATTAGACGAGCTTTACCTGTCGTTGCTTTCGAGCATAAGATTATGTCGTTCACAAAAAATAAGTGAGAAATACGCTGCCCACCTCTAGAACATGAAATTGGCTTCCATCTCCTCTCCAACACTGCCTTGTGTATCAACGCAGCAAGCTTCTCCATACACAAGACAAATAAATACGATGACAGAGGATCTCCTTGGCGAATTCCCTGCTTTGGTTTGAATGGTGGAAGCCTCTCACCATTCCAGACGATAGACATACTCGTGTGACTAATACACTTCATGATCAAATTAACACAATTAGAAGGAAGGACAGAGTTAAGGAGAGTACCACACAGGAAATCCCAATTGATCCTATCATAAGCTTTTTCAAGATCGATTTTGAGCAACATCGTCCCTTGTTTACTTTTTGGCTTTCTCATATAACGCATCAACTCCCAGAAGGCAATAATGTTGTCCGCAATGCTTCGGCCCGGAATGAAGCTCATTTGAGTGGGGTGAACAATGCCATTCAGGAGAGGGTGGAGCCTATTGACCATCACCTTCGTGATTAACTTATAGATAATATTGCACAAACTAATCGGGCGAAAATTAGAGAGGCGGTCCGGAGTTTGGTTCTTTGGGATAAGAACCACTAAAGCCTCTGCCACTGACATCAACATCACCAACTCGAAACGCATCTTGAACCATTGTTGTCACCGAGTGGCCCACTACATTCCAATACTTTTTGAAAAAAATTGGTTGAAAGCCGTCGAGACCTGGAGCCTTGTAATTACCCATTGCATTTAAAGCCAGTTTTACCTCCTCACTGGAAACCGGTCTCCCAAAAGAAACACTGATCTCATTGTCGAGCCGGTGGTGCATCATACAAATTCGGCTATCACCTGTACCCTCGTCCCTACAGAACAATTCTTCGTAAAAGGTCCGAACCAACCGTTTGATGGCATCAGCATCTGAACACCACTCATCCCCACCACTGACTTTTAGCTTTTCGATCTTATTCCTTCGTCGCCTAACCACTGTAGTAGCATAGAAGAATTTGGTATTGCAGTCACTAGACAGTAAGTGTTGGTGTCTGCTCTTCTAAAACCAAAGAAGTTCTTCCTGCCTTAAAACATCATTAAGCTCAACAAGGAGTCTTTTTTCGAACCAATTCAATTGATTGTTCTGCTGATCAGGATTCGATTCCTGAATCCCTAAATTCAAGCCAGCAATCGCCTTTTCCTATGAAAGATATTGCCAGAAACTTCCCAGTTAAACTCTTTTGTCGCCTCTGCTAAGAGATGTAAGGAAGTACCAGGGGGAGAATCTCGCTCCCAATTAGTCAACACAACATCATCAAACTGATTATCTGTTAGCCACGCAGCTTCAAGTTGAAAGGGCTTATTGGATATCCTAGGAGAAACTCCAGACATCCTGATCAAAAGAGGAGAATAATTGGAAGATGCTCTTGGTAGATGCTCTACTACTGCCTATGGAAAAAATAGTCTCCACCTAACATTACTGTTGGGTCCGTGTTTTGCGCTGGGCCCGTATTTTGCGTACCGAGGGGTAAATCTCTCGCATACTTCAAGTTTGCACGCGACCCAACTTCAAGTTTGCACGCGACCACAACCCTCATAGGTATTGTCCTCTT
>JAOTBA010000009.1:21731992-21750332 GCA_025629845.1 Erythroxylum squamatum
TATTATTTTTACATTTAGGTTTAAATGTTAATTATCAACTTTCAATTTTAAGTTTTAACAATCTTTGCATAATACATCATTAATTCCATTTTCAATTCCAAATTTCCAATTCTATTTTACAATTCCATTTTACAATCTTTGCATTATTACAAATTTATAACAAAATCACATAAATTACTTACTCACAATATGCTTCACCTTCAATCTCACAATTTCAAATGATCAACTTCAAAAATTCCATTCTAAAACAATTCCAATTTCCAAACATTCAAAAATTCCATTCCAACATTTTTCAAACCAATCCTCATTCCAATTTCTAAAACAATTCTAAAACAAAACAATCAATAATTCAACATTCACTAATTAGTAATTAATCCATTCTAAAATCCAAATCCTCAACAGTTTAAACTTCACATTTCTACTTCGGTATTCAAAATTCCAAACCCAATCGGCCAATCCTCCACAAGTTCACCACCCACCGACAGCACAAATTCATCCCTTTTCCATACCACAACACAAAAACAAATCTATTTACCATGTAAATCAAGATTTAACAATCAACACACACCCAAAAAATCTTGTTAAATGTCGGGTTGGGGCTTCGGTCGTGTGAGTGAGTCACTGCTGGATCGGTTGACGGTGGGGCGCCGGAGCTGTCTGGTCACGGTGGGGAGGCGGCACGTCGTCGGGTGGAGGAGAAGAGGAGGCGGAGCCGCGGAGGAGGAGGAGAGGAGAGATGCGGTGACTGGCGACAAAGGAGAGGAGAAGACGACGAGGAGGAGGACCGGTGGCGACTGGCGGCGAGGCGAGGCAGACGGCGACAGGCGGTGAGGCGACAGGCGGCGGCAAGTGAGAGAAGACGAAGATAGATGGAGGCGACAGGCGGCGGCAAGGGAGGGAGTGTCAGCACTCGGCAGAGAGTCGAGGGGCTTAGATATTTTTAGGGTAAAATTTTCATTTTTTGCAAAATGGTCCCTGACAAAATTTTCTTTTGCGAAATGGTCCGGTATTTTCCGGAGTTTTTGGTACCGGCCGGTACCGACCGAAACAGGCCGGTACCGACCGAAATTTTCCACCGAAATTCTGCAAGGAGTACCGGTACCGGTTTCTAGCCGGTACGGTACGTACCGGCCGGTACCGACCGGTACGGTACGAAATTCCAAACGTTGGTTTAGACTTAAATTTAGGCTTCGGCTCTAGCTCAACCTTAAATGACTATCAAGAGTCGGTATATTATTAAATCTTGATAGTTATTAATTCAACTAAACATTTTATTATCTATTAGGATCAACACAATTTAATAATTATAATGATATAGTGGAAAAGATAAACAAACGTAATTCTAATTCAAGAATTGTAAGATAAAAATTTTCAAAAGAAAATAAATTTTATTGATAAAAAGACTTATGTTAACCTCTCTTAAAAATTGATTAAATAGGTTTACATACCTTAATTTATTTCAAAAAATTCTACACAAAGTAGAAAATTCTAATTCATCTTAATAAGAATTATAGACAAAATAGGAAATGAATAAAAGATATTGACTAAAATATGAAAGAAAAACACGTAAAATAAAATAAGAAATTGTTCAAAATCTCATAAAGAAGGATAGTTGTCAATATCTCACTCTGCTCAAAATGAAAAAAAATAAAAAAGAAATATTAAATAAAAAATCGTGCATTAATGAATATTCCAATTTATTCAAAAATTCAAATACCTTGTCATATACATTAAGCAAAATCTCATGTAAGTTGTCATGTTCTACATGTTTCAAAACTCACGTGAAAGGATTGGCCTAAAGAGTCATAAAATTCTCCTTAAAATTGTAAAAAAGGAAAGAAGACTCTAGAAACTTCTAGAACCTTATGTAATCTTATGGAAGACCTTATAAGCTTTTACAACATGGTGAAATCTTACGAAAGCTTGTGGAACATTATGGAAGAATGTAGAATGCTGTAGATAAATACATAATGTACATCATCATGTATGTAGAGTAATATAAAATATTTTAAAGAATTCGAAACAGCCTCTTTATAATGTAAGGATAAAACTGCGTATTATCAGACCTTTTCAAATTTTATTTTATTGCGAAATTTCGAGCTGAGTGTGATAATAACGATAATTCTAAAAAATCAATTTAGGCCATGAAGTAAATAGATCATAGTCATCCATCGGCGATGAAAGGTTATAAATAGCCTTATAGGTTTCATTTGTAAGCAGCCTAAATCCTACATCCTACATTCAAGAAGAAGCTTTCTTTACAAGCATTCCTCCAGCTCTCCTGAAGTCCCTTAAAGTTATTTTCTAATTGTGTTAGTCTTGTATCTAGCATGCTCGATTAAGATTGACTTGGTGAAGTAGAATAATCAAGGTTTTAAAACCTGGATCGAACGTCAAATCGAAAGTCTTATTGGTCACCGGCTCGACTGGTTCGATTACCAGTCGAATCGGTGTGACGTCATAATTACGCAATAATTATATATAATATTAAAAAATAGAAAATTATACCAAATAATATAAATTTCTATACTTCTGTTAGATTTCTAGAGTAAAGGTGGGTTTTACTTTTGAAAGAATTAAAAAACACATGAAAGAAAAAAAAGCAAAAAAAAAAAAATTATTGAACCAGTGACTAACCGGTTCGACCAGTTCTGGTTTAACCGGTCAATTGACCGGTTCTTACCGATTCGCACTGATTCAATTAAAGACTGATTTTAGGAATCACTCGGACCAGATAATCGACCGATCGCCCGTCAAACCAACCGGTCCGATCCAGGTTTTAAAACAGATAGAATAATACTCAAATACCGCACGATTGGTCAGTAAAAAGCCCAAGTTCGCGATAAAGTGCTAACCCAAATTGTTGGAATTATTACGCCGAGGGAACAATAATTTGCTAAAAGCACTCCCTGATGCTTCTCTTGTCTACTTGGATACCCATATTATTCTGTTAGAGCTTTTTCGGAGTCCTACTTTATGTGGTATGATACTTCTAAATTGTAAGCCAAAAATTTAGACTAATTGGATAAACTTTTAGATCTACATATTTACGTGTCAATTACATACTTTGGATGATGGGCTTTAAATGATGGCAAATCAAAATTATATGATAGATTCGATTTTATCATTTGATAGTGGCTCTTATTTTGGTTGATAGATGATATTCAAGTTTCCATCAAATTCCTCATATCACAAAACACTGACAGAAAACCGAAATGAAAGACAAAAAGGTTCTTCAAAGGCAGTGCTTATGAATTCTCTTCATCAGCTTTTCCAAAATCAGAGACCACAACCTTGAAAGAGTATGTCAAAATTACAATCTCTAACCCAGAAAGGAAAACAAGCAAAAAGATGACAAGGAAAAAAAGGAAGAACTAATAAAGGTTAGCATACAAGTCAAGGAGCATTCCCAAACTCGAGAGATGGTTGGGTTCTTGTCATTGATGCAGAAGGCATTTTACTTCTTCCAATCCAAGTCATAACGAGGGGCACACCTCTCTCAGAAGCTCCCTCCATATCTTTCATGATCTTACTTCTTACTAGCTTTAATGATGTGACCAAAATTAGACCCAACAAAAGCAGCCCAACAACTCCTGCTACACATCCAACAACCCACCTTATCCAGCCCTTGTCTCCCTTTTTTTCAGGCAATGGAACAACGACTGCAAAATGCCCATCACCTTCTGTGAAACAAAACATCTCTTTAGTTATGTTCCTGAATTGGACCAACCCACCTTGCGCAAATTTCACACATTTCGGCTCGCCTTTGTAACCATCTGTTGTCGTGGTTCGAGTTAAGTTAACCAAAATGGGTTCACCCATGGCTGAAAGTCTGAGAGTTTCATTGCCTAAAAGCAACGAATTTGAAGCATCGTAAGCTGAGAAACCAACAACTGGACTAACAAAAGAATAACCAGGCACGTGATAGTAACAAGAAGACAAATTTCCCAGGTTTTGGTACACTATAGCAAGTCTCTTCACATATGGGAACGCAACAACTCCCGGTGGAAAGTAGAAGGAACTGAATTTGGCTCCCTTTTCCCTGAGATTCCCGCTTCTAACTCTAACAGCTGAGATGTTCATGCCAGTGAAATTTGATGGGAGGTGAACGTCGAATAGAATACCTGTACGATGATGTACTAGTTCTTTCATGGTGTATTCCTGAAACACTGCATCTAGGGACTCAGGATCCATATTGCTGTCTGAGCCATAAACTCCATGCGACAACATTAATATCACAGAAAGAATCGTGTAGACGACGTGCAACCTTCCGTCCCAACCCATCAGGATTGTCACTGAGACCCTTCTCATGGTTTACATGTTTCTTAACCACAGGAACAGAGCTCATCAATGCACGCATGCCATTGAAAGAATGGATGTATACTCCAAAACCGATCCAGGGTCAGCGCTCTTTTTCTGTTGTATGAATCCAGAAATGGGATTAACGAGTTGCCTCTTCAAATCCCTGGAAAAGAAGGATTGTCGATTCTTAATCAGTCAAGCAAAATGGTGGGGCACAAAATTCCAGATTCTTCAAAAGAAATATGATGAAGTAGTTGTACCAAAATCGCCACAAAAAGGAAAAATTGCTGAAGATCAAACCAGTTTTGTCATGAAATCATAGCAATTTATTAGGAACAAAAACAGATCTAGGCTGAAGAAAAAAGGGTATAAGGGAATATGAGTCACAAAGAGAAGTGGCAAACTGCCAATGACTTCGATGTTGTGGGAAGCCAAGCCAATTAGACTGGCACCCGAAACCTACTTTAACCAGTTAATGTTGTCCTGATATGTCCAAGTTCTGTAACATTTAGCTTTGTGACTTCCTATACTCAATTTGGGACAAACAATGACAACGAAGCAGTGGAGTAGCTGTTGTTCAGAGGTCCCAAAATGACGGAAGTTCCTGTATTGCTGCTTAGTCCAAAAATAGACATTTGGTTATGTTCTTAGGCTTAAAAAAAACTAGTCTGTTTCGAAAGAAACTTCCTCAAAACTGAGTCTTTAGGGCACTTCCATTGTTAGCTAACGTCCTTATCTCAAATTGCACCTCAAATATTACTTTTCCTTTTGTTTCTTAGCGTATTAATTACAATTTTGTGTTCATGCAAAGTTATTAAATATATATGTACATTTTTAATAAGAAGAGATATGTCTTGTGTACTAAAAAGGTCCTTTTAAGTCTCATAGAGCAGGAGCCTTCTTACATAACATATCTGCGAATTTTTTGTCGTTTCAATGCAGGTGGACGAAAGGACGGGATTTTTCGTCTAATATTATGGTGTCTTATTATATTCCACGAATCAGAAAATGAGAAGAGGTACACTGGACCGGTATATTTCTATTAACCCATTGAGGCCCGGCCCAGTCAACTCAGGTCTCTCAGCATATCCGAGCCCATTATGTAGTGACTAGTGAGAGGTAGAGGACGGCTCAAACGTGGATTTCAGATAGGGAAATGAACCAATCAGGAAGATTGCCACCTCCACGTGTCACCATCACAACCAATGTCTTAAACTTCAGTACGCAAAAGGATAAATTTTGAAAAATATAGTGTGAAAAAAATACTGCGAAAAGCTCAGCTGCCAGCAGAGAAGAAAATTTTGGAGTAAGCACTCCCGAGTCAAAGGCGAAGTTGAGAGACTCAAAGCGTCTGGGCAGCCACTCACTGAAATCCAATGGCAGCGACGGTGTATGCGGCGGCGACATCCTCATCAGTCACGGCGTTGTCGCCACGTGTCCCCACCTCCACCGCAACTGTTCGCTGCTCTGCGTTACCTTATCTTCGACCTCGCTTGCCCAGCCAGTCGTTTCCATCTTCTATCAAGCAAGTCTCAGGTAGTCTTCCATGTTCCGACATTATTGTAATCGGAGTTTTAGGAAACATGAACAAGAAAGACAAACCTGGAAATCTCAGTTTTCTCAAAGACGAACAAGAACAGCGTTTGTGTGTGTGTGTGTGTGTGTTTTTTTTTTTTTCTTTTTTGTAAAGGTCTGGTTAACTAATATTTTTGTTTATCAATATGTTGTTTTAGCCTTTAAGAAATGCTTTAGAAGAGATTGTCTTTGTTTGGATGTAAGAAAAAATTTAAGTTCTTGTTATGGTAATGTTGAGATTTATCAGACAAAATTTTTAACACGGGCATAGTGTAAAGTCCACTTATAAGAATTGAGCTTGGTCAACCATTGTCCAAATAACTAGAACTAGTTGTTTGGATAGTTAAACCTTACCACTTATAAACCCTTTAACATTTATAACTAGGCAATATGGACACTCTAACATAAACAAGATACTATTCTGTCTGATTCACCTATGTGATTATATTGCCATTTATTACCAATATATTGGAGATAATTTGACATTTACCCTTTCAATGCGTGCATTGAAGCTCTAACTTGTTTGACCATTGCTTTTGTGAATTGAGCTTAAATACTTGAATTGACTTTACATTTCGTGCAGATGCCCGTAGATCTTCTTCTTTCTTGATCAGAGCCACAGAAGAGTCTAGTCCTGTTGATGCCGGTGAGCTTTTCACAGACCTCAAGGAAAAGGTATGAACCTAAGCAGATTCTCGGTAGCTTCCCATACTTTGTAATACCCTTACCCTTTACCTCTAAATACAAAATCATGAATCTAAATTGGCTTCATTTATCAAAATCCAGTGGGATGCAGTTGAGAACAAATCCACTGTCATTCTGTATGGAGGTGGGGCAATAGTTGCTGTTTGGTTATCGTCAATTGTTGTTAGCGCAATCAACTCTGTACCTCTGGTAGGTGATAAGTTCCAAGTAAATACGAGTCACATAAATGCTTTCCCTGTTCTTAATTCAATTGTGCTTATTTATATCTGTCTCCAGCTTCCGAAGATCATGGAGTTGGTTGGCCTTGGTTACACTGGTTGGTTTGTCTACAGATACCTCCTCTTCAAGGTAAGAAACTCATTTGATCAACTCTCAAGTCCTGGTCTCCAATACTGAATTTGTGATACTTGAGTAAACACTTCATTCCACTTTGATTTCTGGAGATTGGAAGTTATAGAGTACTGCATAAAGCTCAACATCTAAAATCATATAGAACTTTGAGATTGACCTATAGATATCTGTTAAGTGACCGTTTCACTACAATAGTTTAAGCTGTTGTGTGGGGCCAACTTAATTGATTTTATATATTCACTAACACACCCACTCAAGTGAAAGCCCTTTGGGCTTGAAACTTGCACAGGCTCACTCAACCTTGTGCTAAATAATAGGTGGGTGGTAGGATTTGAACTTACGACCACTTGGTTACAAAGGCTCTGATACCATGTTAAGTGACCGTTTCACTGCAATAACTTAAGCTGTTGTATGGAACCAACTTAATTAGTTTTATATATTCACTAACAATATCTACTCTGTATTTAGGAGAAATTGAAGATAAGAATCAGACATTTTGGGTGGTTTTGTGATATCTGCCAAAATATATCACTAATAAATTGTGTAATCCCTCTTTCAGTCAAGCAGAAAAGAGCTTGCCTCAGATATTGAAGCACTAAAGAAAAAGATAGCTGGAACCGAGTAGACCTACAATGGTTGGTAGGCAAATTTGTCCTGAATCTTCACTTGTTTTGTTTTGGGATTCTACATCCATTGTGTAATGACATATTCGTATTCTCTATTGAAAGTTAGAACTCTGCTCCGTTTTGGTAATTGTATCCCCCATATATAATTAGCCATGTACTCGTAATCTTGTTCTACCCACTGCAGTATTGTTCCGCAATCTACGTGCATTCTCAAGATGAATAAACAGCAATTTTTAAATATATTTTCTTTTCCAAAATTATTGAATAATCTATAGTAGGTATTGTATAAACCGGAGAATGCTCATGATAATCTAAAATTTATATAATTCAAACAAATTACTTAAACTAACTAATAATTTAAAGTTAAATAACAAATTCGTTTTAAATGACATTCACAAGCTTCAACTTCTAATCAATTATCCTTTAGGATGAAGTAAATTGCAATGGTCTTCCTTAAAGCATGTAGTGGAAGTTCTCAACCATTAGCATTTTCTTTCTTAAACCAGTGCCTTCTTAGCAAGGTTACGAAAGGCAATATAGAGAAACAGCAGAACTAAATAGCTACATTTGTGTAAAAGGTATACACATAGATGCAGTCCAATAGCATATGCTGGATGGTTCTGAAATTACAATTTAATGGCCAGCCAGTAAAACAAGCCCATACAACCTTCCAAGGATGTGGTTCCACATGTACATTCCCCTAAGCATTTCCAAGCATAGTTCAGGCCGAAACAAGTAGGGGACATTTCAGTAGTAGCTCAGTGGAGGGAGCTCCCTTATTACAGTACATACGTGATTAGACTTGAATAGAAAGCCAAGAGGCGTAGAAATCTACCCTAGGGAACTTGCTTCGAAGAGTGTCAGTGCCTAATGGTGAGGTCAGGTCGTATGGTGAGCTCGGCTCTAAGATGCAGGACCCCATTTATAAAATAGGGACTGTCGTCAGCCATGAATGAAGTCCAATGCATGGCGAACAAGTTTCTATAGCCAACTGCTTTGCCCCCAGTGAAGGTGTAGTTGCCTTTATATTTACTAATAAATTCTTCTGTTGGCTTCGACCTTGCCGCAAATTCATAGTCCACTGCGAAACTCACTGAACCTTTTTCCTGCATCCCCAAAAACAATCCAAAACAATGGAAAGAGCTCTGCTGGTCCATGTTGCAATGTGCTGACAAGAAGAACCCTTGCCCACCCAGGTGGAATGCTTGAGAATACACCCGTCCACATGGAAACAGATTTGCGCACTCATCCCGCTTCAAGTCCAGGTACACAACACACTGTTGCCTTGGTAATTCAAATTCTACCACTTTTACAGGCCTATACTTATAAGCACGCTCCACAAAACGTCGATTCAAGGCTGCAGACTCCTCTGCTGCCAGGGTTCGTTGTCTGTGTGGAGCCTCGGCCTTGAAAAACAAAGCCTCAAGCACAAGTTTAGATGCAACATCATGATCAAAATCGCTACAAGTTAACACCTTCTTGAGCTTGCGACAAGTCATGTAGGGAAAACGAATGAAACGAGCTAGGCATGAACCCAGTACTTCACGTCGCTCCTCCAGCCTTGGGTACTGACATCGAGCCCATTTTAAAACAAAGTCATATACAGCATCTTCAGAGGCAACTTGCAGGTCATCGCTGGATAATATTGCCTCAATTCCAGCTAAAGGCAATGCCATCACCTCTTCTTGGGCCCTGATCATTAGTAACAACAAAAAAATGAGCATCACCAAAAGAATTTCATTCATAGAATTCAAGTGCAAGCTCAGCTGAAGATTCTTTTATCTTCTCAAATGTCATTAGCATCAACGTCCTTTATAACAATAAAGGACCAGTCCAAACTACTCATAATAAGCCCTTGACAAGGACTGTTAGGCATGACATGACGATGAGGAGATGAAAGAATTCTGGCACTGATGCACTGACCAATGAGAAAGATTTAACCAAAGCAAAATGGAAATCAAAAGACACTTACTTGGTCATGTCCTTATAACGGGCTGCAAGATATTGCTTAGCAGTATCAGTCAATGGCTGAACTGCTTCAGCCATTAACACACTGGAAGGAAGCTCCAGATAAAGTAAAGCAGACTCTGGTGTCATAGGCATGTTCCGCAATAATCTGCTGCAATACCTCATGCATGAAGCAACCTCAAACTTGTCAGCAGCCATTAGTACATCAAGCAATCCAGTAGCTGTTGTAGTTGACAAGGTATTGCTGTACATGAAATTCAAAAGCTCCATGAGGGCGGCTTCCTCTGTTTCAGGACAAGATAACATTAAAACATAGTGAGAAATTTTTAATCTCAATATTCAGTCTAATCTTTATATCAGAACTGGAAAGCCCATTTTGGAATAATTTTTTGGAACAAGGAGAATTTGTATGATGATCTTAATGATATACAGGTGTAATGAGCGCTAAAGCTAAAAAATAGACAAAGAAGAAAACCACAGTAAATTATCAAAAACCATTATTGTTCCATTAATAACAGGTTTCCCAATATTAACTAGTAAGACAATTAAAGTACAGATTTCTGTATGGACCGATGAATAATAGTATCTGTAACAAAAATGATGAAAATGTTGCATACCATTTGCATTAATTCTAAGTGTAACATGTCGTTGCTCCGACTCTCTCATCCCATTTGAGAATAGCTACACAAATGCAATAAAGGAGTCAATCAGTAAGTTTCTTACGGGAAAGATCTAATGACTTTTCTTATGAGTCGAAAAAAGGATGCAAATCAATTCTGACCTTATAGAAAAATGGACTTTTGGCAGCTAAAATAGGCGAGCTAATGTGTAATGTTACAACTCTGACAACTGTAGAACAGTCGTTCCATTTTGGCTCATTGCCATCTGCAGCTTCATCACCTGTCGGGGTACCCAAAATAAAATAAAATAAAATAAAATAAGCCAATCTAAAAGCTCTGGGTAATTTGAAGAACAAACAGCAAATCAATGACGGAATTCCTTTAGAAACAAAATTAAAATCGTTTTCTCAGAGATGACGAGACTATGATACATAAGAGGTAACTGTTGTCTTATTAAATTCACTGGGGATAAAAAAGAAAGAGTTCAAACTTCAAACTAAAGAACTTTATTTGCTCCCCCCACAATCTCAAGGATGCCTTTTTGTGTCCCTTCAAGATGAAAGCATTATGAATTGACGATGACTTCCTAGGTTTCTATCTGAGTATCTAGATAATAGCGTTCCAACGTACGTCCCTATCATGAATGTAGGATATTATATAGAAGCTCCAGCTGTAGGCCACAACAAAACTTGTCTGAAGATTTATGCGTGTCAAAGTTTTAAATCAATATCTAGGTTAAGGAACTCAGGGTACCCGAAGGAAACTCTTCTATCATTGCCTCTGGTTCCTCATCTTGATTCTCACTACCAACACAGTCATCCATATCAGGTTGGTTGCAAGTTAAGATCTGCTCCTCTGCACCTATAGACAGATCTGCTGCAGCTGAACCCCATTATAAACATTCATTAACATCATAAAAGCCATGGGAAGAAAAACCAAGCCTACAAGTAGAAAGGAAAAAAAACACATGGAAATGCTGATATATATTACACAACAAATACCACAAGAAATAGAGCAAATTAAGATGAATATATGCATTTTTTGCAAAACAAATTTATAAACGAAAAGGCATTCCTTTATCAGTACAATGACTTCAAAATTCACTGGGATAGATCTCCGAAATGATGAATTAACTATCTGATCCATCTGCCACTATGAGACAGGAAAGGAAATTAAACAATTTCCATTAAAAAACAATTAAAGTTCAAGCTACGTCTAACCCTATATTCTGGACATTTCGGTCTCTCAAATTTTATATTACGTAGTCAAACTACATTACAAGAACTCTTCTTAACATTCCCATTTCATGCTCTAATTTTATTATGTCCCAAAGAGTGAGCTAGAAATTTTCCACAAAGTAAGAAAATTTCCAAAATTTGTGAAGAAAAACACTAAAAAGATATAACGTTGAGAAGGGAACACAAACCATTATCCTTCTTGATATCCTCTCTCCGTCGCTTACGGTGGCGAGCCCAGTCAGCGATGCTAGTGCACCCATCGCCGTCGGGTCTGTCATCGGCCGACCCACCCATAATCTCGATCTGAAGAAGCCGGTCGGAGAAATTACTATCATTAAAAGCGAACCTAAAATCCCCATCCGAAGCAGAGCCCGCACGCGAATCATCAGAGTCCATCTCCGTTCTCGGGTCGAACAGATCCGTATTGGAATTTCTCATGGATCCCCTCTCTCCCCCGCTTTCACTGCAAAACAAGAACAAAAGTGAACAAACAGAATTGAAAGAAGAGAAAGCGAAACCCTAACATTTGCAAAGTGGGCGAGCTGACCTGGCGACTATCCAACACGCGACAGAGAGGGAGCGTGGAGATCTTGGGGTCGAGTCGAGCAATTTAGATCCTATCCTCGGAGCCGCGTTTTGAGAGTTGGAGCTCCGAGAACACGGTGATTAAATAAAACTTCTTAAACAACAGAACAGAACGTAACAGAAGTGGTTTGATTTGTTCGAATTGATTGTTACACAACAAAGTCAGCTGTGGCTATGGACTAGGACTTTGCATTTTATGTTCCTTCTAATTATCAACGTATTTTAGTGGTTGCTGTTTATTAGCTTACCTGTCTGTCTTTAGGTTTGGTTGAATTTTTTTTTTTTTTTTTTGGTTACAATTAAGAGAAAAGAAAATTATCTTATAAAAGAAATACCACAGACATTAGCCCATACAATCAAGGAGAGGGTTGCAAGAATATCATCCCAAACCTAAAAATGTAAAGCAATGCCATAACCCAATTTAGCTGATATTTCAGCTCAGGCATGATATGAATCGATTTGAAGTTGAATTAACCCAACGGCTCCTAATTTTTAAGTCTTTTCTTAAAATTAAAATTTAAATAATATTACTTTTTAATAACTAAAAATTTTAATTTTAAATTAATTAATGAAAACGATTATAGAATATAGATCCACTCACATGGGAAAAGCAAACGGTAGGTCAAATACTTTGGCCAAAGACTGAATTTTTCATAAGAGAAAAAGGAATTCAACAATCAATTCCTCTAATCTCGGCCACAGTTGTTCTGTCAATCGTGCTCTTGACAAACTAGTAGACTTACATTATGTTGAAAATTAAAGTTAAAAAAATTAATTTATATTATAATATTATAAAATCGCATACAATAACATTAAATAAAATTTAAAATTTTTAAAAATGAACAAAAATATTATTTTATTTTTAAAAAATTAAAATTCTATTAAAAAATAAATTATTAAATTAATTAATTATAATTTATAAATATTAATTAATTTACCGACGCTAATCAATATGAATGTAAGTACTCTACTCTTAGTAATCCGGGTAACGCTGGATTGGAAGGTTTGATTCGTGATGAACATGGACGCTGGATTATTGGCTTCTTGGGATATATTGGTCATGCTTCTATACTATAGTCGAGTTGCAGACACTTCAGCATGGTTTAATTTTAGCTTGGGATCATGACTACTGAAAAGTTATTGTTGAGTGTAATTCTCAAGACATAGTTAATCTTGTAATGGCTTCTTGTCCCAGTTCACATCCTATGTTTATTCTTGTTGGAGACATCAAGACGTTGATTTGTTAAATGACCGTTTCTTCTGTGAGGCCAACTTAATTGGTTTTATATATTTACTAATACACCCCCTCAAGTGAAAATCCTTAGGGCTTGAAACTTGCACAAGCTCACTCTACCTTGTGTTGAATAATAGGTGGGTGGTAGGATTTGAACTCACGACCACTTGGTCACAAAGACTCTGATACTATGTTAAATGACCATTTCACCACAATAGCTTAAATTCTTGTGTGAGGCCAACTTAATTGGTTTCATGTATCCACTAACAGATTGCAAGAGATTGATGTTGCTCTCTCCAGCATATTTTTCGTAAAGCTAATCAATGTGCAGATTTCCTAGCTTAGCCGGGTTCCTCAGTTATAACTCGATGGTTTCTTTGGGAGACTCTTGCTCCAAGGCTTCGATTGTTGCTTTAGACTCATCATAGATCAATAGCCTTCTTAAGGCTTAGTCCTCGTTTGTTTTGGTATCCATTTAACCCAAAAAAATTAATTAACAAGTCGACAAAATTTTAATAATAAAAATTATTAAAATAAAATAAATTAAAAAGTTAATCAATTTAAATTTTTTATAATTATTTTTCAATCCTTATTAGGTGAACTAGTACAAATTGGCATTAAAAGTCCTTCAAGGAGTACAAGTCGCAACACCAAGAAACTCACGCCAAAGACTTTCAGCTGAGATTAGTTGAAAATAATAGCTTGTTTAGCTATCTAAAAGATTTTTAAGTACGAATTGTTAGGAAAAAAGAGAAGAGCATGTTAAATCCATTGACATTAGATTTCAATCATTCATTTAACTATCAATTATTAGTACGTCAAATAGCTTTTAGAATATATATTTTACGAGTTATTATATAAATAATTACTAATTATAAAATTTATTATTATAAATATATAATTAATAAATAATTTTATTTAATATTTGAGTTCTTAATAAATGTAAATTATTTGTACCAAAATTATAAATAATAAAATTGTAATTACGAATTATACAATTATAATTTTAACAAATTACATTATAGACCGATCTACAAATTAACATGATATTGCAATTATGATTATGATTATGATTAGAATTCATAATTTAAATTTTTTTATTTGTATAAAACTCATTATTAGTTTGTATTAAGAAAATTATTAATTACATATAATAATGTGTAAACTATATGCTCTTGATTAAATCACTTAACTTGCAATCTTATCTTTGAATACATATTAGGTAAATCACTAAATTAATACAGTAAATTATGTAATTGAGTAAACTATTTACGTCTTTGTCTTGTGTGTCTACCCACCACTGACGGAGTCAACCATGAACCACCGGCTTCAAAGTCTTGGGGTAGGTCTCAGAGTTGAGGTCTCGAGCTTTTTAGGTCCTCCCTCGCCGAATAGAACACGTTTCCAGGCAATTTGAAACTTTGAATTGATTCAAAACATACTAAGTCGTTCAATGAAGTTAACGTCACGTCGCCTACTGTTTCTGACCAACCAGACGCATGACTTTCAGCTCCGGATCAGCTCATCAAAACCTGGACCAACAAAACAAAGAAAAAACAAAAAGGAATCACATCAATATTTTTCAGTTTTGATCGTAACCGAAATCTCTGCAAGCAGAAGTAAGTAAGTTAATAGAAAACACAAGTTCGGAGCTCCCTTCAATCCAATAAAGGACAGGAGAAGGTAAACAAGTCTCCTCGTTCATGCAAACCCTTGAACTGCGACACTAAAACGATTGCTGAACACATGCATGCAGTTCAGAGGCATCCATGAATCAGCAGACATGTACGTGCCTTCTCTTCTCCCCTTAGATTGGACCAAAGGGAGCTCCAGTCCACGTTTACTTAAGGAATGAACTGTATAGTTTTGATGACTTCGAAGTTTAGCCTGAATGGCTGGAGATGGAAGAACAAGATGCTTGGAAAGTTGGTGGCTGTAATGGGGCTTTTATAATGGGAGCAAAAGAGCTTGGTCTGGCTAGTGAAAGTCATAGGACTACAAATGGCAAGAATCTCATGTAAAATAAAAGGCATTAATGGGGAGATTGTGAAGATCTGTCGAGAGAAGAGACAGATTTTGTGTTAAAAGGAATAGAAAGCAAAATCTGAAAGTCTGAAAAAAAGGGTTTTGGCATAGGGCAACAGGAGCATTTGTACGTTTAGTTCTTCATGGGAAATTCAGGAGAGATTGTTACCATCCAAATGACATAAGATTAACACAAGACAATTCCTTTTCAAGTGTGTTATTTGTTAATTTAATGCTGAGATCTCTCAAGAACATTATAATAATAAAATTATTAATTTGTTTTATTTGGTGTATATTAAATACATTTTTATAAATATATAATGGCTCATCAATCATTTTTTAAAAAATAAATCACATAAATTAATAGACCACTTACTATAATAATTTATTTACTGAAGTAGACTTAAGACACAACTAAAAAGGTTCCATGGTCTTCAATTTTGAGAAAGATGCCTTCGGGCAAGCTTCACAAACTTTTATTTTGATAACTGCTGTTGTTAAAAATCGATCAATTTATTAATTAATAATTTTTTATAAACTAAAACAAATCGATTAATTTTTATTTAACAATCTCTTTTTTCAATTAAATTTCAAATTCTTAGTTGATTTTATGACTGTTATTGTTAAAAATCGATCAATTTATTAATTAATTGATAAATTTTTATTAATAAATAAGTTTTTATAAACTAAAATAGATCGATTAATTTTTATTTAACAATATTTTTTTCAATTAAGCGTTAAATTCTTCGATGGATAAGACCAAAATCTTTTAAATCATATTTTAAATTCTTAAATCTTATTAAATTTTTAGCCGATTTTATAACTATCTAATACCGACTTAACCTTTTAAATTTTAAACTTTTTTTTTTTACCGGTTTAACTTCCAGTATGGTTTTTAAAACATTGATCACAAGTTTTTTGCAATAATTACATAATAATATTGAATCTCTATTTTACCAAAAATAAAAGAAAAAGGTACAAGTATTCTAATGTGTTTCTTACGGTTGTCCAGAGTATCAATACCTAAAAATTGTTACAAGTTCATTTTAGAAGAAAGAACGAAATTCCCAAACAAAAAGAATCCCTCAAAAAGAAGTGTCCATACCATAATGATTTGATTATATTAAATTTGATGATGTATTAGCAGAATATTTCGACCATTCTTTTGGAAAAAACAGATTCGAGAACGACAACTATGGAATCGCCAATAAGATTGAGAAGGTTATTATACAGGCTCTCGAATGGAACAAAATCAACTATGATTTGACATGGATTCCTCTCCAGGGACTCCTCCAACACTTGCATTCTCCAGAAATTTAACTTTTCAAAATCAGAACTTGGAACGCATCTGATTCAATCTAAGAATTTTAAATCTCTTTTGGTAACTCAATTAGCAAGAAATGTTACACAACCAAACTCTTATCAAAAGTTTGATGCTCCCAATCTCTTTTGTTTTGATATTACCAAACTTGAAGTTATTAGTTTTCAAATACACATTAAAAATTTGAAAATAAATAATAATATCTAAAGGACATATATATTTTAGGAACATTAACTTTAATTTTATTTATATATTCTAATATAAAAATTCTTATTGTAATATTTTATCTCTATGTTAATTTCGATTCAATAAAATATTTTTGTCAATTTTTATTGATGAAATCGATCGCAACACACTTGAAATAAATTATTTATAAATATATTTGTTTTTATTTGAATTCCCATCTAATTACTAATAAGAATTAAAAAAATAATATGTTTTACGTCTACGACAAAAACGACATTTGGCTAAAAAAAATATTCATCAAATCTCCGTAGCTGAAAATTATAAGCGATGTTTTTCATCAATTCTCGCTAATAATTTTTGCTTATTTTCGTAACGAAAAACTACTAGACTATCCTTAGTTTTCATAGAGCAGCAATAACTTTTAGAAAATAAAGAAGAAGAAAAACAAAATCCATAAACAAATAAGAATAAACATGTCTGTATAGATTCAAATAAGAGTTTGAACCACTTATTACTAACACTGTGTTCCCGAAGTTAAGCCAAACTCACCAACTTACACTTTGTTTTGGTACTTCGACAATCTTGCTGTTGACAGACATGTTAAAGTGTGATAAGCTCACTTGTACGACACTTTTATTCCAAAGTGATTGTACTAATTGAGACTGCTTGTACTAATCGATGGGAATCCCATTGTTTTGGAATTAAAGCATTCTTGTGTTCAATTATTGCCACAGTAGACAACGTACCCACACCACAAAATTATTATAGTTTTCATACGGAATAAAGTGGAGAAAATGAGGCATAATTATCTAATGAAGAATAAAGCGGTTTATTTATACATGACATACAAAATCGGTTCATCGAATAAAATTGACACAATATTAAACAATTCTATATATTCACTTTATAGAAAGTAATTAACAGCCACTTAGAAATGTCACTATGTCGTCATTAACGAATGAATAATTGCCCAATCAAGGCAAATCATAGGGTTAGTCAAAAAAATAATAAAAAAAGAAGATGGTATCTTATATGCTCATTATTATCAATATTTAATTATTTGCCACCTTTTCAATATTGAATTGACTAATGTGTTTTAGTAATGGACATATTGATTTAAACCAAGTGTAAAATGAGAAATGAGTAACATATCGCAATTGCAATTAACAAATTAATTAACAACTAATTTTCCTGCTAATCATAGGTTAAATATTTCCATTGGTGGTACTAATTATCATAGGTTAATTGGTTGAATGATTTAGGGGGTGTTTAGTAAATAGCTTTTTATCTATATTTCAGCCGATTAAAGAGTATTATTAGCTGCTTGACGTAACAATTCACAAACAACTAATTTTCCTACTAATCATAGGTTAAATATTTCCATTGGTAGTACTAATTATCATAGGTTAATTGGTTGAATGATTTAGGAGGTGTTTGGTAAATAGCTTTTTAGCTATATTTCAGCTGATTAAAGAGTATTAGCTATTTGACTATATCAAACAGCTAATATACTTGTCTGATTAGGAGCTGGTGATTCAACCTCACCGGTCATTTTTTTTTAAAAGCTACCTGGGAGTAGCTTTTCAACATATCAGCTAATAAAT
>JAOTBA010000009.1:21772537-21789086 GCA_025629845.1 Erythroxylum squamatum
CCATGGCTCCAACGTCGACGGTGAAAGCGGCAGAATGAAACTGATGGTTGTGTATGAATGTTGAAGGAGAGATGATGGTGGTCGTCGTCGTCGGTGGTTCCAAACCTGCAAGCAGAAAACAGAACGAAAAACCTATTAGAAAACACGGAGAAGACGAAGAACGAAAGCTACCTCGGGAATGCCGCCTCCTCGATTTAACCTAAAATGGTAGGTTTTATAGGAAGTCTGCGCGGGCCGGGTCGGAACAGTGGATATTATTGCTACTTTAGGGCCGGATATCCGACATTCGTCGCGGCGAATGGCTTCAGTTCGCTGCGACGAATGAAGAATGGTCACTCGTCGCGGCGAATTAATTTACACTAATAAATTCGTCGCGACGAACGGCTGAGTTGGTTCGCTCCGACGAATGGATGGCTTCTCACGGCGCATAGACTTTCGCTTGTTGACTCCATTGTTCCTACAAAATTTCAACACATTTGCAGTATCAATTGCCCTAATAACAATTATGCAGGATTAACAATAAATGATGACAAAATACTGGCAATTTGCAAATTATAAGAACTCGATGTGTGGAACCAAAATAAGCATAAAAATCATGAATCAGGAGTCAACAAATGCATAATTACTAAAAAAAACAGGCCTAATTTATAGTATAAATTTGGTTCGATCATCCAGATATAGTCTAAATGGTGAAATCTATCTCTCATTGAGGCTATAAACTGGTAAATAATTTAAGACTACCTCAAAAAATTCCCCCACCACATGAATATCCTCTAATCCAAGACTTACCTCCCTCATATATGTAATATGAGTTAGATATGTCTCATATTCATCCATTATTAGTTCTCTAGCAATTATGACTGAGATCACATATGATGGAACCACTCTCCGATCCCCCATAAATATCACCTATGGTTTACCCTAAAGACTCTATCATCAACTCTTATGCATCACAATCCATTACAGCCTAATGTTGTGAATCAGATTAACTCTCTCAAATCTATCACTATCAAGTCAGCTAGTACCTTCACTTCACCAATCCTCACTAGCAATTCCCTCCTCACACTATTCACTACTACATAGTCTCTCATTGACATCCACACTCTCAAGTTATATCCTAATAGACTAACCTTACCCAAAACTCTAAAAGCAAACTCTAAAAAGATGTAGGAATGGGTAGATCTTGGCTCTACTAACATATGCCTCAATATTAAATAATGAAATCTTAACAGAAATGACATTGTTAGTTGCGGATGCCTCCTCCTTTATCATATGGTATATCCTTGGCTGAGTCTGACCTTATGTTAAGGACATCCCACTAGTATCTATAACCATTACCGGCCTGGATCCAGCAGCTCTACCATCACTTATACAACCAACTTAACTTGAATCTTTATCGAAACTAGAAACACCACTCTAACCACGTATTGTCTCCTTTACCTTTGCTCCTAAGCTCCTCCTTACTGTTGGATAGCTCCTTTGTAAATATCCTCGCTCTCTACAGATATATCATGCCTGATTGATCCCAATGGGTCCTTAATATAGTCATATGTGAACTCTTTAGTAGGTAGCACATCTTTGTACCCCTCCAACTCCTCCACTAAAAGGTCCTCTAAACCTATAAGTAGCCCCTCTATTTGATCCAACCGATGGTGCGCTAGTAATGCTATGCTATCATAAATCCCTACCATCTCCCCGATCTCTACCAAACTTATAAAAACTACCACTCCTAATCAATATAGCAACCACTCTTTTAGACCCCCTGCACTAGTAGGCCACGAAAGACTAGCTCCCTTTTTAATAGATCTACTAAATGTTTCAATGATTTTGGTTGGTATTGATTCAAGAAATCTTTAGCCAAGGTGGAATGATACTTTGAAAATATTTTGCAAATGTCATTAATATAATATTAATTTTATACTCTATATCTAATCAGAACACAATGTGATGAAAAAAATTGATTTATATGATGAAATATGCATGGAAAGGTTGGTTAAAAATATTTTAACATTCCTAATACTAGAAACCAATATTGAGCTATGAATACAAACTATTTAATTGGAGAATTAAAAGTAAATTAAAGGAGTTTACCTTATCTAATCATAAACACAATTTAAGGTTATAATTTATAGTCATTGCCAATATATTTAAGAACCTAATAGGACACATACAAAGAATGATTAAAGATAAAAAAAGTTAATTTAATCAAGTTGCACTTGATTGTAAAGTTTAAGAAAATTTAAAGGTTAAATATGAGAAGTTTAATAAATAAGAACTGATATGACATATTAGATTTTACTTGAACATATTTAATATTTAATTATAATTAATTATAATTCAAATTAAAGTTTAATTGAAATTAAAATTATATTTCAACTAAATTATTTAAAAGGTTCAACTCCTGGTAGGAAAAGGTGTAGGCTCTACAAAAGCTAGTAATCCTTGCTTGTCGCTCGCTATATTACTTACGGAGTTATCTCAACTTATTCATGTGATATTGTTAGAGAGTAGATGCTTGTAGAGCTATAGTGGTAAAAATAAACTTATTTTAGAAAGTGATTAGAATGAAATTGTAGAAAAGATCAAACTTAATAATAAGATATGAATTCATATTTTTACTTTATTACGTTCTATTCATTAATCATGTTATATAATTTAAAGTAATCTTGGCTTTTGAAAAGTTAATAATTTTGTTTTGTTCTTCTTTCGTTACATGCATTAACTTTGCGAGACACTAAATAAAGTAATTTAGTTCGTAGAACAAATAACCTCTCTATTCAAAAAGTTGTGTGATGGAAAGACACATCTAAATAGTTTAACTATAAGAACAATTAGTCTCTAAATTTAAAAAGTTTGATGATTAAAAGTCGCAATAAGAAAATCCCAACTTATTTAAAACTTTAAAAAAGATAATTAATTAAGACCGGAACTCATTAAAATTTATAAATGTCAATTAAATCGAATTAATCTAAAGATAATAAAATTCGTTCGATTTCACCAAAGCCGAATTCAAAAAATTAAATTAAGATTGATTGAATTTTAACCGAGTTAGGCTTGATTCAACTTTAATGGTCTGAACTAAGTTCGGCCCACATCCTGAAATTGAACAAAATGGAAGTTAGCTAATGTTAGTAATATATGCATCATACTATAATCCAAAATTTGACTGGAAAAATTGCAGTACGGTCGTAGGGTAAGATATATCGCAAGGGAAGATCCAGGCTACTACTGAATTATTGAAGTACTTAACAAGAAGCTAGTTTGTAACTTGCCCATTAACCTAAAGAGGACCTTTAGAAGCTCTTGAACGAGATTTTTGGGCCTCCAATCTTGCCTCCATAAGTTTTGCTTCCAAAGTATTTTCCTTAAAGCCCTTGGGCAATTTCACAGAAGATTCAGTTGTTTGAAATTCTGGAGAGTCCATCTTCGACATCCACTGCTGCGCCGGACTGGCATGTCCTGGAAAAACAGGCTGAACACAAGCATCTTCCTGCAAAGCACCCTCAGGATGAATTTTATCACCTTCAGATGACACTGAATGATTTCTGACAAGGTTATCAAAGACATGATTCGAGTGGAATCGACAAGTCCCAACCAGTTTAGATTTTTTATCATGTAAAGCTTCTTCAGCGATATCGGATGTTCCTGCATTCCTTATTCCAGCAACTTGGTTTACCCCCAGAATTTGTGGCCTTGTCTTGTCAGGAAACTTACCATTTACCCTTGATCCAGTTGTTACGTTCCTGGAATTTGAATTCACTATTTCTTCAAGGTGGCTTTCTACATGTCGTTTAGAGCTGCTTTTGTTTTGTTTCATGCCTCCGCCATTGTTTAGCTCAAAGCAACGAGAACCACTGTCAGAAGATAATTCTTCATCAGCTGCGTCTTGAGGCGCACTTCTAGCCTCATTTAGTGGAAAAGATTCCCGCCGTGAGCAACTGATTATTGCCTCATTTGCGGACAAAGTATTGTCCTTTGCCACTTCAGCAGAATGTCTAGCTTGAAGAAAGGATTTTATATCCGGACTTAATTTCTCAACAACTGTATTCTTGCCTGAAAGATCATTTTGAGCTCCTGTAATTTTCATTTGCATCCGTTCATCGAGCCATGCCTCTGAAATATGGAGAACCAATCGATCAGGTTTTTCCCTACCAACAGGTTCCTTGTCATGGTTGTGATTTAGTAAACGCAGCTCTTGCTCATATTCTCTTACCCCTTTAGCAAATTCATCACACAAACTTTCCAACAAAATACGTGCCTTCCTTTCTCTCTCTCGATCTTTCAAAGCACTGGAGAAAGAAGATTTCAACTGAGAAAGCTCTTGTGCTAGTTTCCGATGCAGACTCTCCCAGTGCTTCCTCAACTTCCTCTCATTTTCTACCTCTGCTTCCATTGACTGAATTGCAGCTTCCACATGATCTTTCACCTTGTTCTTCCTAAAAGCTTCATCATCTTCAACTTGCCTCATCAATTCTTCCATTTCTTGCCTGTTCTTCAGTTTCTCTTTTCGTAGCTCTTTTACCTGTGACCGAGAGTGATCCAATTCCCTTTTCAAAGCTTTTAGCAGTGACAAGTTTGATCCTTGTTGCTCTTCAAGACTCCAAATTCGATTAAGCACCTTGAGTAATTCTGTTGATGTCTTAAGGCTATACTTCGACTCTTCCAATCGGCCCTTTGAATCCAACGAGCTAGAAGCAGTAACTACAGGTTTATAAGGTGCAACCTGTGAGAAAAGTTGTATAAATTTGGCGGTCAATTGTAGAACTTAAAAGGACAGCTGTGTAACTAAATAGCTAATACATGTAAACTGAAACAGAAGCCAGAATAGCTATTTCATGGAACTAATTCTGGAGATTAAGGTGACTAGGTAAGCACCATGCCACAGTGTATGATGGGAAGATAAATAAGATAGTTTCTGAAAAGGACATTCCTACAGCTATACTAATCACCTTGCTAGTAATGATGCATCTTTGATTTGTTCACCCTGCACTGTAGTGAATCGAAAAAATAAAGAGGAAAACGAACTCTTTAAGTCGCAACTCGTAAGTGGAAGGATAATGATAGTTACCTCCATGGAGCTACCACAGCTAGGAGATAGAGGCTTTAGGGTACAGTCATTTCTCTTAAGCAGATGATGGTGATCAATTGATGATGTTGCAGCATGTCTCCTCAAGTTACCACTACTTGCTGGCTGGAAATGTCAAAGTAAGGATAAGGTTCTTTCTCAATCGACATTCAATGCCACAGAGAGGAAATCTGTGACTTAATCAGCATTAATTGTAATTATTGGGTTATAGATATCAATAAGTAATTCTTGTGATTCTTTCTTCCTGAATTATCTCTCCCCAACTCTCCCCTTGTACCAGTCCTCTTCAATGCCATTTTCATGCTCATATATTGTCCCAATCTTCAGTGAACAGGAGCTTAAAATTCCCCTTTTCAATTCTGATGTCTCAAAGAGCGATATGTTTCAATAAACTAGGCATGAACAGCACAGCATTATAGACTTCTAGGCACTGAAACTTCTTATGAACACAACACAAAACCAGAAAAAAAGTTTTGGTGACTGATCTTGCTTCACAATCTAATTAGAAATGCACTCAGGACACAGAAAAGAAAATAAATAGAAGAAGCATACAGACATCAATTAGGAGAGCAAAACCACAGCAGTCTGAAGGAAAAAGGGATTCTTGCAGCGCCCTCATCATTATCCCGAAGTCATTGAACTACACTTATCCACTCAAAATAGCAAACAATTTGGATTCTGATAGTTGAATCCACCTAGCACGCAAAGAATCAATGTCTAAACACAATTTGCAATGCTCACTCTCAGTCTTCTCACATATCATGAATCTGACCAGGGGACACCACACCTGAGTTGCTAACTATTAATAAAAAGCACTACTAGAGGACATCGATCAGCCAACACCACCGAGAATAGAAAGAAAAAGAATGGCAGAATCCACCATTTGATCAACTAATTGCGAATTGTTACCTGCAAAGTAAGTGTTTTTTTTCTGGGTAATTGAGAGATTTAAGCACAGACCAACAAAAGCACAGTTTGAACAAGCAGAAATTTCAACAACCACCAAGCATGCCTAATCGAAACCGTAATCACAAATGCAACCCAAAAAAAAGAAAAAACTGGTAAGATCCAAAATATTTCATCAAACCACCTTCCCTGCATCACTCAGTCATGTCGATTAACCACACTGTGAAAAGTCCAGCAAAAGAAGAAAGCAGGAAAAGCAAACCTGATCATAAGGTGTAGTATTAGGAGGGTCAGCCAAAAGAGTACGAAGCTCAAAGGCCTTCTTGTCCTTGTGGTGGCGACGACTGCCTCCTTTGGACCCAAAATTCTTGCTCATTTTAGGCTGTGAAAAGTGGAGTTGGGGCTGAAACTCCCACAGGTTGGCACAAAGTTTTCTTGCAGAAACAGTATTGCTAGTACGAAGAAACTCTTCAAAGGGGTTGTTGATTTTCTCACTGTCGTTGTGAACTGGGGAAGAGAAATGGAGCCTCCAAGTGGGTGATGGAGTAGATGGGCCTCCTCTCTTCCCAACAAAAAACATCCATCTTTTCAACTTTACTTCACCCTTCAGTGTACCCTCTTGCTTTTCTACTTTCCCTTTGTCTTCTATCCCCACACCTTTTCCTTTTCTTTCCATTTTCTCCTTCTTCTTCTTCTCTCTCAGTCTCTCTTCCCTTTTAATTTCAAACAGAGATTTGCTTCTCCTTCTCCGTTTCACTCATCTTAGCTCTATTCTTTACTAAAACTAACTCAAGTTTCATCCTTTTCTGACTTCAGCATCTGCTTTGTGTTCAAGAACTGATCTTTTCGCTTCTGCTTTCTCTCTTAAGATCCTCTGCAGTGCAGAGTGACCAAGTTCTTGTTTTGTCTTATGTATTACATGGCATATGTGGGTCTTCGCCAGTTCTTTTTTTTTTTCCTTTTCTCGTGTTAATTAACCGCATCTTCCATGACTTCAACTCCCTATATTCTAGCCAAGCTGCAATACCATGAGCTGGAATGTATTCATGTTTACTTGGACATTCTCCTTCATGGTAAAACAATTCAGATGCTTCGCTTTTTGAACCGTGCTTGGCAGCTCTTCGAGAGCTTTCGAGGGCTTGAATTAAGTTTTAGAATTTATTATCTAAGAATTTAAATTAGTAAATTATTTATTTAAAATATATATTTTATAATTTACTATATATAAAATACAAATTTAATGTAAAAAACATGAGTCTATAACTTTATTATATATAAATATTAAATTTAAATATTATAAAAATATAATATTACATACTCCTAAAGATTTATTTAATATTTATCTAAAAAATAACAATTATAGTTTTTTTTGGGTAAATAACAATTATAGTTTTTTGTTATGAGTAAATTATGGAAACATCACAAAAATAATATTCCTCATTCTTATAATTGAGACAGGACTCTAAAATCAAAACTAAAACTATTACAAGGTAGAAAAAAGGACTTAAAGGCTTTTTTTTTAATTTTTTTATTGTGATTTTTAATTTTTAATTTAATTCCTCATTTTTATAATTGAGATAGGACCCAAATTCAAAACAAAAACTATTAGAAGGGCGAAAAAAGACATAACTTCACAATCTAACGAAAAAAAAAAGACACTTCTACTTTTGCTTTATGTTTAAATTTTTAGTTTCTGTTAATTTTAGTTTTTGTTTTTCTTTCCAATAAAATAAAAATATGTTTGATTGTTAACATGTTATATTTTTATTACTTATGATAATTTATATTAGATAACTTTGAAAAGATAAATTTATTTTAATTAATTAAATTTATTTTAATTTCTTATATAATATTTTTTAATAAATTATCAATAAAAAGTATTTTATCTTATTGATATAAATAATATAAAAATTAAAATTATTTTTAAATTAAAATTTATTTTAACTATTAAATCAAATTTATTTAAATTTTACATTTTTGAAAATAATTTAATTATTAATTATTATTAATTTAGTTTAATTACAAAATTAATTAAATTATTAATAAATTTATTAATAATAAAATTTGTTTAACTAAATATATAATATTAAATTAAATTATTCGCAATTCTTATTAAATAATTAAATAATATATATTTAGTTAATAGAAAATCATATTATAAAAACATAAATAAAAATAAAAATCAGTTTTTGTGTTTTCATAAATTTTGAAAACAAAAAGTTCAAAAAAAGATATTTTTTACTAAATTTAAAAATAAAAATAAAAATAAAAAGCTTGTCATAATTTTTTCAGGCTTTCAAAGATCTTAATCCTTTGTAGGCTTAACCTTAAACCTTGTACCTTGTAATAATCAATTATATCTTTTGTCTCTGTCCCTTGCATCGTTCAGGCAAGTTGAAATGCTCCGTTATTACTTTTTAGAACTTCCAATATTAAAAATGTACAACTTTGTTCAATGTACAATATTAAATAGTTTTAGACGTCTTACGCAGTCTCTAAAATGTTCAAAACGAAGTAGTTTTGAATATTATAATGGATTGAGCTAAGTAATGTTGCTAACGAATTAAAGATCAGAACTGCAATGATTGCTAAAACATTCCTGTTTAGAGAAAGACCCTGGAATGAGATGTGCAGTAAAAGCTTTAACCATGCGGTTTATAGGACAGAGTGACAACTCAAAAACTACATAGCCTAGTCTTAGGTTCCAACTTCCAAGGACGAGGATGATCACCCGACCCGAGCCAAGTTCAGAGGTATAGGTAACTCTTTGTTTACTGATATCCTCCATTGTTTAGGTTTTAACCAGAGCTTGTGCTAATTAATTGTCAGACACCAGCCAACGACACTTGTGGTCCATCACCACTCGTGCTGCTCTAACGAAGAACTGCTTTCTCACTTCTTTTAACGTTCTATTTCTGTTCGCATCACCTTCAACGGTACTTTGTGAATTCTAGTTAATGATACCATTTTTGGGTTTTCTGACCGTGTAGTAGCATGTTATTTTAATTATTTTTATAATTATTATGATTAAAATTATCTAAATTAAGAACATTTAAATAGTTGTCTCATCATATATCTTTAACTAGATGGTGCTAATATCGACATAAGCAACATAAAGCAGTAAGGTAGAAAGAATAATGTTAAGATTTGATTGACACTCAATCAAATCTTTAAGTGAGAGAATTGTCAAAAATGGTAGGCACTGGTGCCTACCAATGTTGAAGAATAGCTGGCTAGATGAAGCAAGAAAAACAAACAAATAGAGCAACAAAAAAAAAAGAGAAAAAAGAGAGAGAAATTGAGATACAAAAATATTTTGTATATTTTTTAGTCTAGTTTTTTTTTATAATTCTCTAGTTTTTTCAGTAATAAAAGTCTTCAATCTTTGCCCGTGATTTTGACCCTTATTTGGGAGTTTTCCACGTAAAATCTGTGTGTTTATTACTATTCCCTCAGTCAGTCCTATTTAGCTGCGAATCTGCTGTAATCCAGTCAATTTTCACAACATAAATGAGGGTTATCTAGTTAAATCCTTCGTATTACTACATTTTCTCAATAAAAATTTACTAAACTTCCTAAAAATCATGTTTTTGAAACTCTTTTTACCTTAAAAGTTTTAGAGGTGAAAACAAATCACTCCTCGGCCAGATTTCTCGTGACAAGCAGAGCAGTCAATGGCATTAAACAGTCAATGCTGGATCTCCTCAGGACCACCAGGACTGAGGAGCTGGAGTTAGACCACTTTCCATGTACGCTTGGTGTCATGTCCTTTGATCTTACTTAACTAGGGTGGTCCAAGGACATGGAGGCGATAAAATCTTGGATTGTCTCGAGTATTTTTATCGAGCTCAACTCACAAAGGCAATGATGATTCAACAGAACAAACTAAACCCACGAGCATAATAATACAGCATATTGTCTTTTCCACCTTCCGGTGCTTCTTTAACCTGTCGTGTCTTGCCGTCCGTGTCCTACCAGCTGCTCAACGATAGGATTTGTCATTCGTCTCCTTCGAAGGTTCAACGTTGGTAGTGGACGATTTAAGTCGAAGTTCGGTTTAAAGGGCTTTGCCTTTTTAAGTCCAATTAGCACTCACAAATTCTCGAAGCATTTCGTATATGGCCTAGACCAGACGAAAAGCCCACAATTATATGTTTAATTTATTCAAAAATTTTAATGATTATTATATAATAAGTATGTACATAAATTATTTTGTAAATTAATAAGGTTTAATTTTAAAAATATTGAAATTTACTTAATTTTACAATATCAGTATAAAATTTAAAAAATGATGAAATATTCTAATTTTTATAAAAATAATCCGACATTAAACAATGACACTAGTATTCTACGTGAAAGTTATCGCGACAAAAATTTAATATGATATGACATTCTTAGTTTAATTTTTAGTTTTGATTTATCTTAATAATTATTGTTATTAAAATTAGCTGATTTATTAATTGATTGATTGATTTTTGTAAATTAATTAATTTTATAAATAAAAATAAACTAGTTCATTTTTATATAACATTTTTAACAATATGAACAATTTTCATTTTCAATCCTATTTTAAATTTTTAAATTTTTCATTCATTATTATATAATAGTTTTATAACCTTTAATATCTTATTTTATTGATTTAATTTCTGATCTTGTTTTTAAAACATTGGTTACGAGACTTACATGAAATATATAGTTACCAAATTAATTCATGTTCTTAAATATTTATGCAATGTACATACAAAAAATAATTTTCAAAAACTAGTTAAACTTCAATCTATGTTTTTCTGGTGAAAACTTGAAGAAAATTTTCATGGAATCAGTAATCTCTATCAAGGGTCAATATCACTTTACTACAATCAATCATCAGCAATTTGTTCAAATCACCTAAAACAACATGTTCTAGGAAAAACTCAACAAATTCCGATTTGAAAAAGAAAAGAGTTTCGTTTGTAGAACTAAAAGGCATCCCCTTTCTCTGAATCTTCTGATTGAAAAATCTGGTGAAGATAATCCTGAAAACGAGTAGAATATACTTCAGGACTTACTGCAGCAATGGACTTAGAATCGTATTGTAATGACTTGTAAACATGTTCAATGCGCTTAGAGACACCATAATTCTGGAATATATCTACGATTTTAAAATATAACTTCACATTGCAGCCCCTGGGGTCCTGTATACTAGGATGAGCTGATCCTCCCCTCCGAGTCGTCGCCCGAGCACGCATCGCCATGCCAAAGTAAAAATCAGGGCTGGAATATATAAAAGTATAAACAATGAGGAACAACTGAAAATGAAATGCTATAATTAACAGATCTCTGAAATCACAATTGCCAAGCTAAGCAGAAGTAGCCTTCCACACCTGGATTCAGGTGGGAGTTTGCTATAATTTTGAAGGATTCAAAGCAAAGCAGGTGTTACCTATTTGATATTTGGCACATTTCACCACTTTTGTTTAAAGAGCCAAAGGTGGTTGTAGAACTGAAGTTGGGAACTGCCTTTTGACCACAGAAACAGCTACCATCAGTGGCTACTGCAGAAAAAGATACTTAGTATTGTGTATATAGCTCAAAGCAATCAAACTGTAAGAGTCGAGAATAAATGTTGCAAAACACATTCAATGGACAGAAATTATTGAATGAAAGCCAAAACTTTCATTCCTTACAAAGTGGGTAGCTACAAGTTTCAGAAATGAAAAGCTGACACAAAAAGATTTCTTAATCAAGGATGTGCAGATGAATTAGGGATTGTCACTAAACAAGCAACTAAAAATAAGGCATTCCTGAAGAAGAACTATATAACAACAGTCTATCTATTCCGGATTAAAGTTTGCATTTGATATTAGTAAACACATGTTCTGCATCAGATATAGCTTAAACTGTTGCATCTGATTCCAAGTATACTAAATGAGAAACAAAAAATGACGTAGATTCAGGAATTTTCTTCTGATTGAAACATTACGAAATTAACAGGATCATCTGTTATATCCTCTATATTATGGCGGTGGGAGCAATCACCTTTGTTGGGAGCTTGCATAGCAACACTAATCAAAAGACTGTAATCCATGATTTTCTCAGATTCCAAGAACTCGCAATCATACCGGAGTTGCCTGTAAAGTGAAAGTCGAATAATGCTTTTAACAAAAACCAGAAAAGTTTTGATGCATTTGAGGATCAAAATATACACAACTTTATTAGAAAAAGCCTCTTATATATGCTATGATTTTGAAACAGATGAGCCAACTTACTTCAAAAATTTATAGTGCGTCAGTGGATCTAGGTGCAAAAGAAGATCAAAATCCTTGTCCTTGTATATGATTTTTCCCTCGATTTTCTTTCTGTTCTGTTTTCTTCCTTTAGGCGTGCCTTTGAGATCATAAATTTTGCATTTTCCCACAGATGAAGGGATGACAGTTGACAACACAGAAAAATAAACCTGCACATGAAAAATCACTTGAGGAACTCAGCATCGGAACCTTAATCAAGAATCCTTTGTTTTCTTTTCCAGTGCTTGCGCTCTTTCCTCTACATTTTCTTTTCATAATGGCCATAAACACATGCCATGGTTGCAAATACTGTTGCAGACTACCCAACTTCAAGGACAATTGTTTGCTAATGGAGCAAAAGTAGCAGGTAAAGGACCTCAGGGGATTATTTATCTTGACAGAAACATGATCACTATAAACCATAACAATGGGAATGTAAGTTGCAGAAGAACTTCTGATGAACTTTCAGAGAAATAAGTTGAGAAGTTCATTTCTTTAGTAATCTTTCAGAGCCTAGTGACACTGCCCAGTTGATCTGACTCTTATGTGAATCAAAGTAATGTCTCTTCTCTTGTGCAGAAAACCAAAACTTGGTCAAACCAGATACAAAATGAAAATGTCTTTACCTTGATACCTCCATGTGGCTTCACAACATGAATTCCATATAGCTTGGTCAACAATGTAGCTCGGTTCTTCTTAAGATAAGCATAATAGTTTGGAAGCATATCCACCATCACCTGCATGGAAAAGAGAATTAATAATCCTTGCACCGTCTGTTCAAGTTCATAACCAACAACTTCGGGAAGATGGTGATTCTCAGAGATCCCAGATGATTGATCTTTACCTTCACTTCAGATTTACGCAGAGTTTTAATCACAAAACGCTCATCCGTTGTCAAAATAATCAGACGACCGAATTTCCCTGGTGAAGAGACTTCCCTTATTACGTCTTCCGCACAAATTGCCAGCATATACTCAGTATGATCAATGTTTTCAAGCTCTCGTAAGCGTCTGGAACAAAACAACATTTACATATGTATTAGTTCTTTCTTCTGGAATTTAGGTATTTAGCAGATTACCCTTTTCCAGGGAACGGGTTAATAAGGTTTCGCCATTGATGCAACACAATATATATCACCCATTTCATACAATTATTTAACTGAAAATCAGAAAAGGGACGTAAAAGCACCTGAAAGCCACAGGACAATAATCCTTCCAATCATAATCAGTAACGACGTAATGAGAAATATGTGCAAAATCCTGTTTACAGTATCGTATCTTGTTAATCTGAGCATCTCTGAACTCAAAAGCCGGAATCTCCTTCTGAAGAACGGCCATTTCCTGCCCTGAGAAATTCCGACCAGACATCATTTATGAAACTTACGTTTGCAAAAAAGCTGATTACTTACCAGAAACATTGACAATAAAGTACCTTGTAAAAAATCAGATACTTGTCTCGGAAATCTATGTTAATGTTACAAATTAACTGAGAGAAAGTTCCTCGGGGGATCACATCTTTACTGGGAATTCTTGGAAATAGTTGAATACATTGGTTGGGAAACGGAAGGTAGATTGCCGGTAAAGCAATGGATTTGGTCCGTTACAAATTGAATAAACCATCGCGCTTTTCGCGCCAGATTTAGTTATGCTTTTATATTGTTCCACTACCTGTTTCAAGGTTCGTTCTCTCTTTTAAGACCCAAGCCTCCAATGCCAACAACATTTTGCTGTCCAGTAGTGCGAGCAAAATTCATTTTTGTTACTTTTTCTAAGAGTATTAACAATTTTTCGAAATTATTACTTGCATCTTAGATTTTATTCCTTACCTGCTTGAAAGAATAATCACTTTAGCTTATGATTCTTTTAATATAAGGGTAATTATAAGACAAATGTTTGTATTCATAGTTTTCATATTATTAGGTGCATCACTAGATTCTTGCATGAGTACTATATACTTATTGAACAAAGAAGAACCATAAGTTTTCAAACGTGATTCTTGATTGTAGAACTACATTCGTTCACGAGATCATTATACCTTGACCACAGCATGACACCTCCATAGTTGCGAGACCTTTTAATTATAGGAAGCAAACCAGATTAGGTACCGGAATATACCCACTTCCGGCAGCGTTAGGGGAGGCCGGTAGACCCGAGAAAATTTTTGTTTTACAAACTCCTGATGTCCATGTTAAGTGATAATAGTGTATAGTATTTATTTTGTAACTGTTGTCGTTTCATGTTACAGCATTGTAGTTTTGTACATATTATCACTAGTGTTGTCTTGTTCTGTATATATGTAAAATCTGACTTGCTGTACAGTGGAAGTAGTTGAATAAAACAAGTCAGTTTATTTACGACTCTCTTGAGACTCCGTACATCCATTGCTTCTAGGCAGCTATAATATTTTTTACATTCCCATTACTGTATTGGCAAGGAGCGTTGATGTAGAATTGAGCCCAAATGTAATCAAATAAACCTGTGGCCAATGCTTTTCCTACCCAAGCGTCAGGATATGGGCACTGAGGAGCTGCTTTCAGGTACACTTTCCTGCCTCTTTTGTTGTATTTTGACAGGAACCTGGCGAGATAGTCCCAGTAAATGGTGTGCCTCCTTCAATGTCCAAGTCCACCCCATCGAAAACAGCATTTGCCAAATGGTCGAGACTTGGAGTGCCCACATAAGAAGTTGTTCCAGATATAAGTGCAACGTTTTCTGCGTCTTGGCGTGAAATTAGAGTGTAGCTTCCTGCAGATCCTCCAAGCGAAAGCATCACCTTAATGCCTCCTTCTGACATGATTTTATGTCGGAACTCAAAAGTCTACATTCGTTAGTGTACGGATTACAATGACCGGCGAAGTTTAACGCGGGAGGTTGATTATTTCCAAAAGTCAGAAGAAAAGCCACGTTGACGAATGCATAGTTCCCTGGAGCTCAAGCCTTCGCTAAGCTTCCTTCATTTACGTTCTGACCCCAGTACACTGCTATTTTCCCTGCATTGAACAGATTCCCAGCATCAGAAATGTTAAGATGAGGATTCGCATCGTCAATGTCTTCGGTTCTGCCATTAGAGAGGTCCGTTAGATCTGATAAATATCACTTGCAAGAATGTGGATGTGGAAAATCCAAGAGATGTTGAATTCAATTTATAGGAGATGTTGTTGAAGATGGAAAATCCCAAGTTTCTTGAATTCCAATGCATGTTGGTATCCAATTGTACGTACATATATACAGACATCCACTAAAGTTCGAAGAACGTATATTATAGTAGCTGATAAGTTCTTAGAAATTTGATTCAGGTGCTTTTACAACGTCTTTAAACTACAAACTAAATAAAATTGAAGTGTTTAGCTCTTTGATTAAAGATTTTATCTCCATCTGTGTATAATAATTTTTATTTTTGTGTTTCTTGATGGGATTTTTAAATAGTAAATCTATGGTCCAAGATCCATAATCTATGGTCCAAGATCCATAAATCACTAGAATAAGTACATAATATATCACAAGTAATGCTTAATGAAATAAGTCATGAATAGGAAATAAATAAACAAAACGATTAATGAGTTTATTTGTTTACACTTCTTTCCTAATAGAGGAACTATATCCACTTTGGCCATAGTAATGTAAATTAAATTCTTTAACAATTTTAAGCAATAATTCAAGCAAAGAATTCATCTAAGATTGTTTATGACACAATTGATTTAGCACTTTTGAAAACCCTAAGATTCAGGCTATTAACAAAAGAAAGAAATAATAGCCTTGACCCATACTCAGGTAATCTCTTCTTGTTCGAGAATTTCTTCTTTACGCAAAAGTATCCACTATCGCCGGCCTTCCTACTTTTCTTTGTTTTATGAATGGTGCAAGAATGTCTATTCTTTGATATCTTTTAACGTAACTTCTACATAAGAGAGAGGGAAGGGTTTATTGTTAATTAATCATAATGATTCTAATGACCTTTAACAAGTCCAATAATTATTATTTTGAGCCCACCTCTATATTAGAATCCATTAAAGTAATATGGTCACACTAATTATTAAAATTAATCTAACACATAATACTTAGACCATAGCATGACTCCTCCATACTTGGTAGAATTCTTGATTGCAGGAAGCACTTTGGAGGTTAGTCACAAAGACGGAGCTACATAGAGACTTGGGGGGTCACTGGGCCCTCCAAGTTTTTTTAAAAAAATTATTTTTAATATATATATATATATATAAAGATAGAGTTATTTAAGGGTTAGTGGTGTACTGGGCCCCCCAAAATTTAAAAAAATTAATTCTTGGGCCCCC
>JAOTBA010000009.1:21802905-21823250 GCA_025629845.1 Erythroxylum squamatum
TTGATAATATTTTTGAATTTTTATTTGATTCAAAGAAGTTGAGGTCATTAGATGATAACGAATTAAGAGAATGTTGCGCTAATTTTATGACGACTTTTTCTCATAATAATATTATTAATGATTTTGCATCTAGAAATGCATGGAAAAATTGTTTTTCATAAATCATGATCTTCTATGTATTTGTTAGTGTTATGATCATTTAATATTTAGTTGATTATGTAAATTTATAAATTGAGTCATTTATTTTTCATACAAATATGTAAACTTAAGTATATTGTCGATTTATTAAATTTTTTTTTTTAAATTTCGCCTGAGGCCTATAAAACGATAGTAACGGCCCTCGTCATGTTTATGATGGTGCTTCACCGCTTTGACTGAACCGCTAATTTGCCTGCGCTGTCATGAATAATCTTTTAAAGAAATGTCGGCTTTAACGTAGACGAAGGCATATAAGAATCTTGGAACTTTGCTTGTCATTTAGCTTTCGTCACGACTTCTACCATTTTTTCATCTTCCAGTGATCAGAAGATCATTAGTTGCATTCAACTGCCCGTGGAAAAAGCTACCTTTCTTTCATTGCTCCAAAGGGTATAAAACATTTGTATTATCTGTCTCTCAACCCTAAGGCTAACTTTCTTTGAGCTTTCGTCCTCATTTACGTCTTAAGATTTGATTCTCTTGAATTTTCTCAAGGTTTTGTGTTGAAGCCGTAATTACTTTGGGTCAAACTCTGTCCTTTGCTAAGAAGCACAGAAACGAACACGGATACGGGATACGACACAGACACGAACACAGGGACACACCAACTTTTAAAATTTAGTGGACACAGACACGACATATATATATATTATAAAATTTAAAATTAACAAAAAAATTAAAATTCATAATATGATATATATTGATTGATATAATTCAAGACTTCCAACATCTTGATAGTTCATATATATTTGATACTTTATAAGCCCCTCTAAAAAATTATGGAGCATATATTCCATTAAGCAATGTCCGAGCGGTTTTCAGACGTGTCCGACCTGTGTCCACCGTATGTTAGTAGGTGTCCAATACGGACACGTGTTTGACACACAGATACGGCTCTATTTTACCGTGTTCGTGCTACATAGGTCGTTTAGTATGAATTTATGAAAATGTTAGATGGGTCATGTGTAGATAGATATATTTACGATTGAGCTAGTCATTCAAAAATGTGTTCGAATCGAATCCAACCAACAAAGGCAAAGTTCAATGTTTTCGGTGCCTACCCTGCTTTTCGGTGCCCCTTCACAATCATTACCCAAATGAGTAATGCTCTGTAATGTCACTATCATTATAAACTCGATTACTCCAAAATCCAAATGATAACACACTTAGAAAATATCTATGGCACGACATCATTTCACTTGCAATACGAATTTAAAATATATTTCATTTTCATATTTAATAATTTTAAAATTTTATTAAATATTAAAAATATTAAAAATAAACATAATTTTAAATTATTTATTTATTTTCGTCAACATAATTTTTGATTCTCTTATATAAATGTATTAGTTGTTATATATTCGAAATATAATTACTTATTCAATGCTCAAAATTTTATGAAAAAAAAGAAATTACTTGATATTTTTATCGTTAGCGTTTACACATTAGCAAAAAAATAATTTTTTGAATTAATTTATTTGATCTTTAAATATTTGATTAAAAATCTTTAAAAGTTAAATATTTACATAAAAATTTAAAACGTTTGTAATTTTTATCCAAATAAAAATTACACAAATTATTTAAAAGTTAAATATTTACATAAGTGTTATTTTTCAACAATAGGTTTAATTTGTAGAGTGGATTTATCCTAAAAGTCATTTGGAAACAATCTTTCAACTAGTTATAGATAAGATTACGTACTATTGAACTTTTTCATATCTATTTTTTAACGAGATTTTTACTAGTTTTTATTATTGTAGTGAATATCTCTAAAAATCTCTTATTTTAATCAATTGTAGATTTAAATTATGATAACAAAAGCTATAATTAAGTTAAAAATTTTAGAAAAGTTAGTAACAGAGAGTCAAAAAGAAAAAGTTGCAATTAAGTTAATTTTTTTGAAAAAAAGTACAATTTACATAAATAAATTATTTACATGATAAGATATCTAAAATTTTACAAAAGATGTTCAGATTATTTGTTCCCATTACTCTATATCTACCGTATTCTTTGAGTATTTATCTGTATAAATTTTCTCTTCCCTGTCTAAAAGGGCGCAAGATTTTCTGTTCTCAACTTGACATGCCCTCTATTTCGGTAGAATCCTAGTCATCCGATTTTTATAGGCTCATCCACATATCTACTGAGAGGGCAATAGATGTGCTGATTGGTTGGCCAACTCGCCAGCTATTTTGATGTCGGCGTCACATATTTTATAAATCCACCTATAAGGTGCCATATTATCCTGCTAGATGATGTATAAGAGAGCGTTCTTCCGCGTTAATTTGTAATTTTCCTTTAAAAAAAAGATAATTTTTTATAAAATAAAATTGTAACATATTGGAGCAAGTGATCCATTTATTACCAACTAAATGCTCTGTGCTCATTATGACATTTGCAGGTCCTCGGCTGCTACAATAATAAGGGCCCATTCTTGTCACCGATTTCATGTTTTCTTGAATCATTTCTGCATCATTTATTCATTAATGTTTGTCACCTCTTTACTTTTTAAAATGTAAATCCCTATCTTTTTAAATTTATATTTTAATTTTTTAATAAAAGACAAATACTTCCCTTACAATTTTAAAAAAATCTTCTAATATTTAAAAGTTTCAAAAGTTCTCCTTTTAGTTTTCAATTTTTTTAAAAATTTATTTTCTTATATTTTGGTTTAAAAAAAACAACGAAGCACAAGTATGATTTAAACTGGTTCTTAAACTTGAATCAAACTAATTAAATTTGACTCAAAATAATAATTTATCATAATAATTTTAAAATATTAATTTAAATTAAATTTAATTAGTTCGAATTAGATTTAATAACAAAATAAAATTATCATATTAGTAACATTTGATTTGATTAGTTTATGCCCATGTATGCTTTGTTGCTATTTTTAATCGAAATTCAATAAAAAATTTTAATTGAAAACTAAAATAATTTTTTAAATTTAATAATCATAAATTTTTAAAGATTTCTTAAACTATTATTTTTTTCTTTTACCCAAAATCTTTTAATATATATAATGTATAGGAAATAAATCTTGCAATAGCTAATCTTTCGAATGTACAAATAATTTTTTTTAAGAATATCTAATATTTCATAAACTATTTACAAATTTAAAAATGGTGGATAGATAAATAATTAATAAAAATAAATTCCCCAATTTATTGTAAATAAATGTTAATTTCTATTTTTTTTATGTTAATCAGGATTTAGTCTTAGAAAACAAAAAAAATTCGAATTTCAAAGCGATAAAAGCTAAAAAAATTAATCTGAACCTTAAAATTATAAAAACCTAAACTTAACCTAAAATTCGATCAAACTAAATTATATATGATAATTTTAGATTGGAACTAAACTTATACAAGTAGAGCTTTTGTCAGTAAATTTTTTATGAGAAGAGCTTTTCTAAGAAGCTAGTTGACTGTTTGACTGTTATTTAAAAAAGAGATTTTTTTAGAGAGCTTCATACAGTAGACTGTTTGGCAACATAAAAATACAAAATATTTTTAATTTTAACTATATTTTATTTGTAATAAAAATTATTTATGTATATAAATATTATTTAAAGCATATTAAACAATATGTAAAACATAATATATTAATTATTATATAATTTTAAACAATATGAAACATAAATGAAAATATATCTAACCAAATCTTTTATATGGATTATAACATAAGTAAAATTAATATTAAAACATATAAAAACGCCAAAAAATATTATATAATTTCTAAAATAAACGTGAAGATAAGTTTGTGGGTATTGTAGAAATTATGTGTAAAATATAAGGGTAAAAGAGACTAAAAAATATGCCTATTAATTGATCTGAAAAATCTACTAAAAAAATACTTTTTTAAAAAGCTCCAAATTTAAGATTCTTAAAAAACTGTATTTTACCTGCTAAAAAAGTTATATCTACTAAAAAGTTTTTTTTTATTTTACAGCCAAATACTTAATTTTTTTGAAAAAAACTTTTGGCATGAAAAAAATACTTATTTACCGTCTAAAAGTTCAACTAAACAGGTAATTTTTGTTTATTCACTCCCCAAAAGTTATAACCATAATTATGTAGAGATGAGAGTGGACGCTTTGGATTCACTCTTGGCAATTTCGTCTCTTCCGAACCAAATGTTAGTTTAATTAGTTTTGTGCTTTGTCCAGTGAAGCACGTCAACCACCAAAATAAGTTCCTTTATTTTTTCTTCTATTCCAGTCATTTTCACTTCGTATCAACTCCAAAATCACTTCTTAGAATCGCTTCTACTTCACTCTCCCTCCTCTCTCTTTTCGTCTTTGGCTTAGCTATCCAACTATAACCTAACTTCATATCTACCCATTTATAAATCCATGTTAAACTGACCCAGATCGATATTATACAACTTGAATTGAAATTCATATACCCTTTGGGTTTTGATTACTTAATTCTGTGAAAAGACAAGTTCTTTGAAGCTTAGAGATATGGAAATAGAGCAGAGTGCACCGGTCAACCGTGCTTTGACCTATGATGAAGTGTCCATGGAACGTAGCAAAAACTTCGTCAAAGCCCTGCAGGTACTTCTGGGATCTGATCTGCTACTGTCGTTTTCTTATTCGGTTGATCTGCTTAGGGGGTCTTATTGTTTCTTAAGTAGTCAATGACCATATTTGAAATATAGGAGCTCAAGAACTTGAGGCCTCAACTGTATTCTGCGGCGGAGTACTGTGAGAAGTCTTACCTGCACAGCGAACAGAAACAGATGTAAGTGATTTCTTATGACTTGATGCAATTACCTCTTTGCATGGTTTTGTTTATTCTTTGATTGGATTAGGGTATAAACTTGTCATTCAGTTGGATACTGTCTGGAATAAAATCTGTGAGTTTCAAATTAAGTGATTGAATACCTTTCGTGAAAGCCACGTTGTCTACGTTAAGAATAATTCTAAGAACATGTGACTAAGCACTAAGTTGCTACTGGTCAGGACATGGGCTGCGAGAATTCTGTGGAAAGAAAATTTCTCACTCTGTATTTTGTGGTTATGTTCTGGGTTTTGGGTACTTGGTGTTTTGGTTTTTGGAAGACATTGTTTACCTTCTTTGTTAACGTGGAATTTTGCATCTGTTGACTTCTCTTGTTTGGTAATTCCTTAAATTTCTATGGATTAGGGTATTGGACAACCTGAAAGATTATGCTGTTCGAGCCCTTGTAAATGCTGTTGATCACCTTGGCACTGTGGCTTACAAGTTAACTGACCTGCTTCAGCAACAAACAGTGGATATTTCAACCATGGAGCTAAAGGTTTCTTGTCTAAATCAGGTAAAATTTCTTGTGTCTGTAAGCACGAATTCCTTTTCATTGGACTGGGCATCGAGTGAATCAACATCAAAACTGATTCTGTTTGCCAATGTTAGCAAATACTCACTTGCCAAATGTATACGGACAAGGAAGGTCTTAGGCAGCAGCAGTTGTTGGCTATTATTCCTAGACATCACAAGCATTATGTTTTGCCAAGTAAGACCGATTTGTTTGGTTTTTTCTGGAAGTGATTCAGCGTATATCTTATTTCCTCCATCTGATTTTGATTTATCCCCTGTCTGTGTTAGATTCTGTCAATAAGAAGGTACACTTTAGCCCAGTCATACAAACTGATGCAAGGCAAACTCACTTTCAAGCTAGATCTCGTCTTCAGCCTTCAGGTTTGTGGGTGTACTGTGGTTGCGCTCTATCCTTTGGTTTCCTGTGATTAGTCCACAAAACCACCTTTACTTTCTCATTGGTTACTAGGGAACTTTACTTATAGAAGTATTCTGTGTCAGGTTCCCCTGCAGCAAAGACCCTCTCTTGGCACTTGGCTTCAGAAACCAAATCTAGTTCGAAAGGGAGTAGGTTCGTTGTTAAATTTCTTAATTTAATTCTTCTTTTCTCAGCTAAAGCATATCTCTTGCTGTTAAGCATCTTCTGGAAGAAGGTGTGTGTATTTGACATATGTTTATCATGCAGCAATGAAGATTCAAAAACTTCTGGGAACTCTTCTGTGGCTTTTCAACTCTTAGGTATGTGAAAAAATTAAAATGACATTGCACAATAAAATAAAATTTACTAAGATGGTTGCAATTTGTTAGTAATTGGAGCTCTTGTTCTCGCAGATAAAGAGGAGAGTGCAAGGATAAAATCCACAGGAGCCTCTGCTCAGTTAATTAGCAGAAGTCATGCATCAAATGCCGTTATGCAAACATTTGGTGTCCCCCACAGGGTAATTTCAAAATCAGCAAGGACACAGACTTGTCCATCATTCTTCTAATATGCATAATTTTTCTTGGAAGGTTTATAATTTTCGTAATTGATAATTGATCCATGTATTGGATGTGGCTTTTCTTTTTGTAATAATCTTGAATTTTTCATCTGTGTTAGTTTTTGGGGGAAAACCATTCCATTGAGCGAGTTTCATAATTGCTGTCAGGTTTTCATCTTTCATTATACTATCTTTAGAGGTCAATACTTGAGGGTCTTGCATAATAATGAAGCACATGTAAATTAGGTATACATTGTAAGTTTATTCCTGAAAACTTTTGTTGGCTAAATTATGCCTCTGGCAATGACTCTAAATTCTGAGAGGCCCCTGCTACGTCTATTTGGCAAATCATTCTGACTGCTTCAGTTAACAAGACTGCAAAGATTTCCAGATTTTCGTTGACCTGGATGATTATCATGAAAATTTTCTATCTTTTTTGGGCTATAAACTACCTATTTCACTTCTAAGGATACTCATAATTTCAGATTGTAATCTGAATGGTTGGAGGCATGGACTTAAAGAAGTTGTATAAATTGTGTTCCGACTGATGTGTAATCTAGTTCATTGCTTTGATCATTGTTAAATGAAAAGAAGGGGATGACAGGAAATATGTCACACAGTTGATCAGTATGTGCTGACAAATCTCTGTAGACCAACTATTTTACAAGGGAATGTGATGTGAATTTTGACGTTTAAGAAATTCTTGTTCCTCTTATCCCTGAAAGTTTGTAGTGACCACGTCTTAGAAATATGTTGGATTTAACATTCTTGACAGAATGACTCGGTTTTGGTGTCTATTGACCATTTGACTCACAAAGAAGTAGGATCATGGAAAGTAAAGTGTATATAAGTTGATGAGATGATTCAATTATTACTTAACATGGCCATAAGTTGGCAAATTCAGGGTGCACAGAGCTGTGCTGCTGGAAATCATGCATAAATGTTGACTTAAAGCATCATAGGTTATACTTGTCCATGTACTAGGTTATACTTGTGTACCTATATAGGCAATGACATGCTTGTAGGTTACTCAACCAGGCTCAGACATCACATAAAAAGTTCAGAACTTGGATATTTATTGCTAGAGTCTACCAAGTTACTCAACATCATCAACCTAAAATGCATCCAAACTTCTTATCTATTGTAAATTACAATATTCTTTGCTTTGTTTGGATTAATTAGTTTTTCTTCTGGTCAACGTATATTGATGTTCTATACTACCTCAATTATCAGCTGATACTATCGTGGTCAAGGAAAGAAAACTTAACAAACAGTTTCTGTGCAGGAACTGCTGGACAGTTCTAAACCGTTGACAGCATTCAGGTCGTTTGATAACCCAAGGCGTGAAATTGTGCGAGCTCCTGTTCGTAGTAAAAGCATGATGTCAGCACTCTTTGTTAAACAGAAAGCATCAAAGCTGAAGGCTGCTCCTGTCTCATGAATCCTAACAAAACAAATCGCATATGCTGACTTTCTGACCTCCACTGTTATGATATGGAGTTGCCAGTAAATGTCTCCCATGCTTGTGATGTGAGTACTTTTCTTAGTAACTAGTTAGTCAAATTGCTTGAAATTATATTTTATTTCAGTTCCTTTCATTTGGGTTTAATAATGAGCATTTTGTACATATAAAAATCGTAATGAAGATACTCAAGTTAACATGCTAGATAAACATTGGTCTGACCACTCGCTTGTGTTCCTAATGTGGATAAAGAACTAAGAGCTAACATGATACACCAGGCCTGGAAAGCCATGTTGCAGGCCAGCATTTTCTTGTGATCAGTTTCCTGATGGTTTTGATTCATTATAATGTTAATGCTGGGCACTTTTTACCCTTTTTTCCTTCCTTTGAACCGGTTAATATTCGTAGTTTTTTTTTCTTCCCTCTCTTCACGCCTGCAAGTGATTTGAATTTGCCTTGTTCACTTTCTCCAAGCTTTTGATTGCCCCATCAGCATTTAACTCGTTAGAACAACCGTATGAATAAGTAAGTTAGTCAGCGGCACACTTGTCTGAACAGAAGACATGTAATGCATGTGCGGATTGTGGTGTGCCCATGTCCATCTGGGTTGTTGATGGTACTCTATTTTGAGGCATCTTTGGTTTTCAATGGCAGGTTGCGTGTTACAACCATGGCGCCAAGTAATTACTTACTAGTTTGATTCATCTTCTTCCCGACCCCCAATGTTAAATCCATTAAAAGATCCACCAAAGTAGCTTCACTCAATTATAAGTTTGTGGATTAGCTTACAAATATCTTGCGTTGCCTCTTTGGAAGTGGCTTAACTGATACTGGACTCTCAAGAAAATTGTATTAGTGACGATAAAAATCTTTAATTTTGCAAGAGATATATCTCTTGTAATTTATAATTTTAATAAAATGGATGATATTAATTATTTTAATATGATACACGCCAGGTATGGGCACCGGATCTTCCGTTCTCCAATAACCCTATTCTAACTCTGTTCCGCATATAATACGACGTTGTTTTAACATTTGTGTTATGAACAACCCTAAAATTACTTTTATAAGGAGGAAGTTTCTGTTTTGCTCTTAGCTAAAGGACTAATATCATGACCGATTAAAAATGTAACGAACTTGTGAAGATACATCCTGGTTAAAGACAAAAAAGGGAAGGGGGAAAAATGGAAAGAAATCAAATCGTTTAATAAACGAAAACATCCTTAACAATACATAATTTCTCATCTTCGTTACCTTGTGAAGGTTATGCACCACAATATACGTCAAAATCTTCTGAAATCTAAAGATATGCTGACATCTTGATTCGATCTCCAACTCTCAAGAGTATTAAAACCTTTTTTACAAGCGTCACTTCTTAACGGACATATCAAAATCTCGGGGCTGCAACAGAAACTCACAGTAAGTTAGAATCGTCCAAGTTCAATAAAATGCAATTACAACTTCAAAGAACAAGACAAGTGTAACACAACAGTCAAATAGACAGCAATGATGCCTCATCTGATAGTTCTTCTCATAAAAAGAAAAGGTCTTCAAGTCCAAAAGGCTTTTTTGAATTGGGATTACTACTCCAAACTATGATAAATGAATGTAACCTACCTCCACCGACTGTTGCTTCAGGTAACCGCTCAATGGAGTACTTATGTTTAGTGATGTACATGATTGGCACACCAGGAACCTGCAATTAGACAAATCACATTACGCCCGGAAGCAGAGATAAACAGACAATGCCATAAAGCAGTATCTATTTGAACGTACCTTCCGTATCCTTCGTTTTAAATCTCGATCACACGTAGCAACAATGAAACACTTGTGCTGTTTCCATAATCTAAGAAACACTTGTGCTGTTTCATTCATCAACAAGTAAATCTTACAAAATCTAAGATCTACTAAGTGCTAAATAAGTCGAAGCCCCTTAATCATACTTTTATGTAAACAATTAATATAGTGGTTACCTAGTGAGAAATCGATTGGGGAAGAGAAATCGAAAACCAATCTTCGCCCTCGCCGCCCTCATCACCGCCGCTAACTGCTTCACCTCCTTCGATGTGTCCTTCACGCTGCTCAGCTTCTCCCTTCTTGCCGCTTCTCTCTCGTCCATAAATTTCCCCAGTAGCGTGAACCAGATCTTGTCTAGAGCGACCATGAGGATTAGGAACTCCACCATTAAGATTGGGAGAGTTAGGTCGAAGTCGAAGACAGCGGCTTTCTCTATTTCTTCGGCTAGTAACGGCGGGGGGAAGGTGAAGGAGGCTGCGGTGAGGAGGTAGAGGGATTTGAAGCTGGTAGATGAGAGAGCGATGAGGTGGGTTTTGCTGATTTTGGGTAGTGTGACTTGGAGCTTGTTATTGGGTTTGTTGGTAATGGTGGAGAGTGAGGGAGTGGGACTTGACTGTCTGATGAGGAGTTTGGAGAGCTGAGAGCTGAAGAAGAGCGTAAACCTTGCATTTTCGCTTGCTGTAGAGAGAAGAAGGTAGAGAGAAAAACAAGAGAAGAAGCTAGAGAAGAAAACGTCAGAGTACTAACCAACTGGTGGGAAATGAAGTCGCCGTAAGAAAATGTTAATTTTAAATAGCATTCCACGACATTTTCTTCAACAAAACGTCAGGACTTCCATTTCGCGACGTTTTATTGATAAAACGTCGCGAAAAATCAGAAATTTTTGTAACGTTTTTTAAACGTCATAAAAAGCCTGAATATTTTGCTACGTTTTATTAAGAAAACGTCGCGAATAGTATGTTTTTCTTGTAGTGAACATAAGTTGTAGATCATATGGCTGAGATTCACCATGCCCTCCTACACGGGCGCGGGTTAGAGTCCCATCATCAGCATATGGTTTTCTTATTAAAACAACAACAAATAAAACAGCATCATCTAGTCTCATTGGTTATTAAAACAACAGATAAAACAAAGTCATCACTACACATAATTTGTCTTTAATAAACAACTACACATAATTTGTCTTTAATAAACAACCAAAACAACGTCGTTTAGTAAGAGGTCTTCTTCGACCTCTAGTTGGGTAAAACCAACTCGGTTCGCAACTCGTCGGATACCAACAAAACTAAACTAGAAAAACACCATAAAAACTAATTTTTTTTAATGTAGAAACATTTCTAAAATACTTAATAGAAGATTTCTACCTTTAATTATAAGAAAAACATCCAAAAACAACTCTAAATTGAAAAATATGAAAAAAAATTTAATATGAAAAATTTTCCAGAATTTGAAATTCTCTAAAACCTCCAAAAAGGCAGAGGATAAAATGGCTTTGATACCAAATGTAAGTCAATTCTAACATATATATTCAACAATAATAATCGTTAGAATAATATATAAACTAAATGTAGAAGAAAAATGAAATACCTCTAGCCATTGTTGTCTTTGCTTGAAGAGTCTGCCTTTTAGAACTCTTCTAAGCTCTCAATTCTCAATTTGATGGTGATTGTTTCAGAAGAGAAAAGAAGTTTAGGGGACCCCAAAATCTACAAGAAAGTCTATACGAATGTGCTCCCATCAAGCACATTATGAGTTACCCTAAAAACCAGAAATTCATACTCACTAAATTCATAACATTGGATAATTTAAGGCACCAAGATAAAGTTCTCACAATCTGAACTAAATTTGGTATGATATTGTATAACTCTACCAAATATCTCTTATTTTTAAAGATTGTTTTTTCTCACGTGAGATCACACCGAAAAGATTGGCCTAAACGAAAGAAATTGAAATTCTTCTGTTAGCTTCCTTACAAAAAAGGTGGTTTGGTTGTTGGTAAACTATTTAACAATTTCCTTAAGCGCAAGGTTGTTTTGTTGGGTCATAATATCATCATGACTTCCAAGTTCCAAGCCTTGACATGTTGGTTAAGTACGTACTAAAACAAACTATGGAGTATTCTTGTTCTTGCCTCCCAAGATTTCTTCTCAGCTCATTCCCTCTCCGACCCTCCTTTACTGGATCAGTACCATTCCTATGGACACAACATCCAAACAATTTGATGGACAACAACAATCAACATGGCCTGAGCTCTTAGGTAGTAGCAAATGGAAAAATCTTCTCGACCCTTTAGATCTCAAACTCCGGCGACTCATCCTCCGTTGCGGCGACTTCTGTCAGGCCACATACGATGCCTTCAACAACGACCAAAACTCCAAATACTGTGGTACATGTCGCTATGGAAAATCTAACTTCTTCCAAAAGGTTATGCTCCAAGACGCAGAAAACTATCAAGTTTCATGTTTTCTCTACGGCACTGCTCGTGTCAGTGTCCCCGAAGCTTTCATTCTCCACTCCCAGTCCCGAGAATCATGGGACCGTGAGTCCAACTGGATCGGCTATATCGCTGTCACCTCCGATGAGTACACCAAATCCCTTGGCCGTCGAGAAATTTACATAGCTTTCCGTGGAACTGCTAGAAACTACGAGTGGATTGACATCCTCGGGGTTCAAAGTGAGTCTGTTTCGCCATTGCTGAGGAGGGTTAGCTACGATAAGGGTAATACTAGCAATGATAGTAGTGACAGCGACGATGATGACGAGGAATCGGCAAAAGTGATGAGAGGTTGGCTAACTATCTATGTTTCTGAGGACCAGAGGTCACCTTTTACCAAAGTAAGTTTGAAGTTTCAGCTCATGACCAAAATCAAAGAGTTGTTAGAAAAATATCAGGGTGAAAACTTAAGCATAATCTTTACAGGTCATAGTCTTGGTGCTGCTTTGTCGATAATCGCAGCCTTTGATATAGTTGAAAACGGTATTAACATACCAGTAGCAGCTTTTGTGTTCGGTTCCCCACAAGTTGGAAACAAGGGTTTCAACAAAAGGTTTGACAATTATCCAAACCTTAACTTGTTGCATATTGTGAATAAGATCGATGTTATTCCACACTATCCAGGAGGATTATTGGGGTATGTGCGCACGGGAAATGAGCTTGTTATTGATACTAGGAAGTCTCCGAGATTAAAGGAATCGATGAACCCGAGTGATTGGCATAACTTGCAGGCCATGTTACATGTGGTTGCAGGATGGAATGGTGAGGAAAGAGAGTTTGAGATGGTGGTGAAGAGGAGCTTAGCGTTGGTGAATAAATCCTGTGCGTTCTTGAAAAAAGATTGCTTGGTGCCGGAGTCATGGTGGATCGAAAAGAACAAAGGAATGATGAGAGATGAAGATGGGGAGTGGATACTGGCCCGTCCAGATCAGGAGGATCTACCTGTTCCTGAATTTTGATCTTCAAAGAAGAGATGACACGTTTAACACCAACAACAAAGGATCGAAACTGTCACTTAAATATTGACCAGTAAGTGTATGGGCAGGGCAGAATTAAACAAGTTAAAAGAGTAGAAGTATAGGTTCTTTAACTTTCACTAATAAGAGTCACGATTGGGATTGATCCAGCACCTCATAAGTGCTAAAATATTGTCATAAGCAACGTTAATGTTCCAAAGCCATGAAAACTGGTACATAACTTCTCTTTCATGTAAATAACAAGATAAAGTAGTTGATATAGGAATGTTGCTAGGAACGTCACTTTCCCCTAAAAGTGTGACAAATAAAGAGTTTAAGGTTATGTATCGATTACAGACAACTGAATAGAGTAGCAATTCTCAGCTGATATCCGCTCCCGAAGATTGATGATTTATTATATTCGATCAGTTACAAGGATTCAAGGTGTATTCGAAGATTGATTTAAGATCAGGTTATTATCAGTTGAAAGTCCACAGCGAGGATATTCTGAAAACTACCTTTAGGATGAGGTACAGACATTATGAATTCATAATTATGCCCTTTGAATTAACAAATGATCCAGCTGCTTTTATGGATTTGATGAATACGGTGTTTCGAGAGTACCTAAATAAATTTGTGATCATTTTTATTGATGATGTATTGGTGTACTCAACTAGTCATAAAGAGTATGCAGAACACCTTTAGATAGTATTACAGGCCCTATGAGAGTGCTAGTTGTACGCTAAGTTAGTAATTGTTAGTTTTGCGAGACAAGGTTGCTTTCTTGGGTCATGTCATCTCAGTTGAGGGACTTAGCGTGGATCCCTAAAAGATTAAGGTTGTTACTAATTGTAGACCTCCCACCATTGTGACAAAAGTTAGGAGCTTCTTTGGATTGGCAGGATATTATAGGAAATTCGTTGAAGGATTTTTCAGAATAGCAACTCAATTGACCAAGTTGACGCGAAAGGAGGAGAAGTTTGAGTGGTTAGATGCTTGTCAACAAAGTTTTGATGAATTGAAAGAAAGACTGACGATAACTCCTGTACTCACATTACTAACAAGGACTGATGGATTTGTAGTGTATAGTGATGCCTCACAACAGGGATTAGGGTGTGTTCTCATGAAGAATGATAAGATTGTAGCCTATTCTTCATCAAGGCAATTGAAGAAGCATGAGTGTAATTACCCCACCAATAATCTAAAGTTAGTAGCAGTGGTTTTTGATAGGTGTAAATTATAATATATTTTCATAGATGTTTAGGTGTGTTTTTACGTGTTTATTATATGATTATCAAGTGTATAAGCTTGGAATTATGTTACTGTTAATGTATGTTTATATTCTAAGTGTTTGTATGGTTTAGAGAATGATTTAGATATTAATTTTAAGTTTCTTGAGGTGTTTGATGTGTTTGTGAGTGTTGGAAATCAAATAATTGAAGATTGAAGGAAACTGGAACATGTTTAGGCTAAAAGGTAGGGTCACATTCATGCATGGATTGTCACGATCATGACATAAGGTTTTTATCCTGGGTCACGATCATGACAGACACTTTCCAAGCGTGATCTGTTTCGTATCCTTTTACATTTTAGGGTTATTTTCAGAACAAAATTACCTGAGTAAGCCCTAAAATTTAACCCTAAGATATAAAAGAATAAAAAGACTCCAAAAAGGAGCAACCACTGTCTTACCAAATTAAGATTAATCCAAGGAAGATCATCAGTTGTCCAACATTTTCCAAATTTGCAGATTCAGCTTCAAATCAAGTTTTTCTTTCCTTCCTTTTGTTATTTTCATTAAACTTGATGTGTAAACTGAATTGGAAGATGTTATACATGTTGATGGTGTTCTAATTTCATATTAGGATTTTGTCTTGACTCATTTTGTGACTTGATTATTTTTTATTTCAATGAAATGTTTTAGGTGTTGTGATATTTGTGTTTGCCTATACTTCGACAACAAATCGAGAGAATGAGTCAATAGTAATTTGATTAGGTTGGGTAATGAGAGTTAACAACCTTATAAGTCACACAAATATCAAATCAATAATCATACAAAGAGAGATCTTGTGTGAGAAATTGTTTATCTGACAGATTGCTTAAGAACTAGTTAAAAATGTTAGGCAACTTTTGTTAATGGAGAGATTACAAATAAGGAATTTTGGAATCAATTAGGGATTATTAATTGGGGTTAAATGATTAGGTCTTGAGAGAGAGTAATCAATCATTCAGAAATTTAGGATCGATACCTATTGAATAACAAATGGTTAAGGTAGCAAAATGATGATAGAATGAATCATGTACTTTCATAATTGATCATTCTTGTTTTATTGTGGCAACTCAATTGTTAAGTGGTTAAGTGCTCAATTTGATTTGATTGTTTAATTTTTGAATTTTATTTTCTCTCAAATTGTTTTCATAACCTTAGACAAAGTTAGATTCATTTAGCTAATTCCTAGTGGGATTGATATCTCAATTACTACAAGTTTACAATCTGTATACTTACAGATATTAAGAGTTTTATATTAGGTAAAACTTGCTCAACAAGTTTTTGTGTCGTTGCTGGGGAATTAGTTTAGGAATTTTTGAATTCCTTTGTTTTAAGGAATTATTTCCCTTTCTTATGATTATGGTACCCAATCAAAATAAATTCAAAAAAAAAAGAGAAGGAAGTTTGAGCGCAAAGTAGAAGACACCTCAATTTTGACATCACAAGACAATAATAACGAATCCGAAAAGTTAAATGCCAAGAAGAGATAGAAAGAACGATGATGGAGGAAATACATCATGGAGAGCAAAGGACCCTTATGGATTTTATTAGCCTAGGGTTAAATTCCTATCATCAAGGAATTTCATGAATGATTGTGGTAGATTTAGTGACAACATTGTAGGATAAAATCGATAACCTCACCAAGGAATTGAATAGGCTGACAGCCGCCCCATTCTTTCCATTTAATGCAATTTAATAAGGATCTGAACTATGTGGACGAGAGAGTCATATCACAATTGATTGCTTCCCAATAGAAAACAACAATGTGGTGCAATTGAACTTCAAGGAAACACAATTTGATCAGGGAAGTAATCATCCTTATTTGAACATGTACAATCTGGGGTGACAAAACCACCCAGATTTCTGTTAGTCTAACAATGCAAGGACTTAAATGGGACATCAAGACCTTTTAGGATTTTGGCAAGATGAGTCCACTTCATAAGGTTCTAAATTGGACAAGATTATGGCCATGATCATTAACATGGAAGAGGCTCAGAAGAGGATGGAAGGGTGATTCAATCAAGTAGCGAAAAATCATGCTTCTTCTGGTCACAATTTAGAGGTTCAATTGGGCTAGCTACTTAATGCATTGTCTACAAGAAGTGTGGAGAGCCTTTCGAGCAATATGGAAGCAAATCTAAGAAAAAAATTTAAGGCTATCACACTTAAGAGCGAGAAAAAGCTAGAAGAACCGACAGAAAGACAAGTTGAGACCCACCTTATAGAAGACCAAGAGAAAAAGAAAAAGGATGAAGAAAAGAATGAGGACCCTACCTATACTCCTTCTCCATCTTGCTCACCAAAAATACCATTTCTACAAATACTTCAGAATAACAAGTTGGATGTACCATTCGCAAAGTTCATGGAAAAGCTAAAGAAATGACAAATTTACTTGTATTTTGTGGAAGTGTTGAAACGCAGACCCAATTAAGCGAAGTTCCTTAAAGACATATTATTTGACAAGTGGACTTGAGAAGATGACCAGTTGGTAGCCATGATGGAAACTTATAGCTCCTTAATTACCAACCATATTCCCTCAAAGTTGAAAGATCCAAAGAGCTTTACGATACCCTGTGTAGCTGGTAATTTAGAGATATCGAAATTTTTATGTGACTTAGGCATAAGTTTAAACCTTATGCCTTTGTCGATTTTTAGAAAACTGGGGCTAAAAGATTTGAAGCCAACTTTTATGCTTATTCAATTGGCAGACAAATCAATAAAGAAACTGTTAGGATTAGTAGAGGATGTACCTATAAAAGAGGATAAGTTTTTCATTCCTTTGGATTTTGTCATGCTACACTTTAAAGAGGAATGAAACTTTCTGTTAATGCTTGGTATACCATTTTTGAACACCGAAAAAGATTTGGTAGATGTCCATAAAGACAACCTTATCCTTCGCATTGGTGATGAATAAGTGAAATTCAAAATAAATAAGGTATTAAAGGATTTGAAGGAGGGTAACTCATTCAAGAGAATTCATGAAGTCGAATCTTTAAAGGAGCGAGAGGAAGAAGAACAGATGATAGCGGAGATTAGGTTTGAAGAATAGGAGGAAGTCTCTATTCAAGAAGCTGATGAAGAAGAGAATGACGAATATATGACAACAGAGATAGAGGTTCAAGAAGATATATATGTCTCTATTCATAAAGCAAAAAAAGAAGAGGAGATGAAGGTGATTAAGGAAGAAAGAGAATAGTTCACCTTCTTAGAAGTTAAATTATTGAATTCGACAGATGATTCAGGGAGTTTTATTATTCCCTATTTTATTGACATATTTTTATTGAAAGGGAACTATTGAAATTACTTTTTTTATTTTATTAATTATGTCCTTTTGATTATCTCACAACATGTAACTTATTTACAAGCTACTAAATTGATATTGCTTAAAATAGGTGGAAGCAAGCCACTCATAATTTATCCCGACTGAGTTTTAAAGAATATATGGTCAAGCTAATGACCATAACTTAGCATGTCTGGTAGTTAGATTGTAATTGTTATGTAGTTAGGTTTGTTTTGAATTCTAATAATTAGGTTTTAATTTTCATGTTCTTAGAATGGTTTGGATTGCTATTTTTTTTTAAGTGATTAAAAGTTAGGGAAGTAAGCTTAGGAGTCAACTGAAGGAACAGAAGATGATGAAAAGGAAAGCTAGAGGAAGGTCTTCACTTTGATCTTCAATAACAACACCGTCACCGCCTCAATCACCTTAACGAGTTTCATGCTCTAAACTTTTTCTTTTTGTTTCTATTTTCTTATCATTTTTTGTTTCCATTATATGTTGTGCATTTTTTCTCATATTGAGGACGATTTGCTATCCAAGTGTGGGGAGGATTGTGCGTTGACATGTCATGTATGTGAATTTTGCATATCATATTGTCTTAGTTTTTATTAGGTTAATACAGTGTAAACATTTTGTTGCATATGCGTGAATTGTGTTAATGTGTCAAACAAGAATAAAATGGAATTAATTTGGCTTTGAATAAGGTCATGTAATTTGTAAGGGTATAGTAACTTATGAATTTTATGTTTTAGGTATCTTTAGGATGAATATATTTGTTAATTAGGATATGACACCTATTTTTCACTTTATGACTTTTGTCATTATACATTTTTAATTATAATTAATTGAATTAGTTAGCAATACTAGTACACTTTCATGAGAATGATTGACTAAAAAAATGAGGTAAGCTAAAGTTATATATATTTTTTAAAAAAGTGTGTGTTAAATAAATAATTATTCTACTGGCCCTTTTCAAATAAATATTAGGTTAAGAATAGGGCTGTAACCAGTTGTGAGCTGTGATATAATAGAGTAACCGAGGTCATTCACAACAAAATGTTTGTCTTCACGTCAAAAGGCTAGAATGACGCTCCAACCAAGCCAAATTAAAAAAAAAACGTGACCTAGTTGAGTGATCGTGAGTTAGTTGAGTATAAGTTTTAATATTAACCCTCAATAATACGCAACTGCACGATTCGTTAGCGTAATACCAAAGGTGTTGATCCCACAAGGAGGGAGTTAATGTAATACTAAGATCTAAGGCCAGAAATAAATAACAGAAACTTAAGATGTGCAAAACTAATACAAGAATTTAATTCAATTAATCAAATTAAGAATCAAACATGAAATACCAATTACTAAGCAATTGCAACACATTCAAGAATTAACTGAAAGAAGTTACCAATTGAGAGAAATGAAATTTTACCTATCCTTAATGCTAACCTAACTGATTATGAATTATTGGATTGTTGGTTTTAGACTATCCTAAGGTTGATTACTCTCTCTCGAGTTATAACCATTAACCCTAATCAGATTATAGGGTTCAATCTCTCAATTTACAACCTATCTAAAGCCCTTATTAGTTCTGAAGTTCTCTAATAAACTATCATAAACCTATACAAGATCTGTCTTCGCACAATTTCTTGACCTGATTCAATTCTTGTTCTATTAAATCACCTAAATGTCGTTAGTCTAATTTAATCGTTTTTCATTCGATTCACCCTCTCAATTTATTACTTAATTATGCAATCGCATAATTAAACCACAACAGATCCAATAAACACATAAACAATCATATTTCCATTAATTCAAGAACACATAAACAATCATATTTCCATTAATTCAAGAATACAATTTCGAAGGTGAGTTTAGAACATCTTCAACATTCTAGATCTTATCATCAACTGTTCAATCTAATTCTATACAATAATAACAATGAAATTAAACTGGAAATACAATCGAAATGGATGATGGGAGATAGCGACGTCAGGAAACCTCCTGATTCGGGAAGTACATCGAGTCAGTTTCTTCTCCTTTTCTCTCTTCCTTCTTCTCTTCCTCTATCTCTCGATGATTTCTCTCTAGGGTTTCTCAAGGTGGCTAATGCAAAAGCTCCCTCTCTATCTCTTTTGTTGTTCTTTAAATATCCTCTTGTGTTTTGAGCAGTCCTAGTTGTTGGATCGCGTACGGTCCGAGTATTCATAATAAACTGCGGAAAAGACCATACAACAACGTGAAGTATAACCGAAAACACCAAGGATGTACGGAAATACCTTATTGTCGTGAATAGGTTGCTTCTTTTTTGGATTCCGAGACACTGCAAACGCAAATGCCCTCTACCGGTATCCACACGAATATGCACGATCCAGGCTGCGGCTGTGGTGTGCTAGCACGTCCTGAAACTTTTCCGAACGCCGCACGATTTTCCTCTAGGATGGTGGCTAGGGTTTCGTGACAATGGTGTCTCTACCTAATGAGACCTAAGTTTCTCTATTTATAGAGAAACCCTAATCCCATTAAAGGCCCAATAAGTTTCAGCCCATTATATCTCATATAATAAAAGCCCGACAACTTAATTCAATCTAGCCCAATAAATATATCCACATATATTTAT